>JBBMKC010196476.1:0-14688 GCA_037834085.1 Bipalium vagum | reverse complement strand
ATATTAAAAGTATTTTGAAATTGTGAAAAGATTAATTTCTCCACATAAATAATATTTTTTAATTAAAATCTGGCAACTCTTTATTGGAAATGTACAGCTTTATAATTAATTCTCAAATTCACACAAATGGAAAAGATTTTTAAATTAATAATTGCTTTTATCTGCTCAGTTTTTTATCGTGTTTTCATGACGTGGCAAACGTGATGGAAGGGTTGAGGGGCTGGTCCACAGTAACTTGATTAATTGAAAGACTTCGATCAAAATATCGAAAATGGATCTGATTTACAACGGCTTAATTAAAATTCTCCTTCTCATGACATTTTACAAAATATTACATTACTTTTAGTATAATTAAATTTCCATTTGTCTGTTTATCCTGATAAAACAAACAGTGGATATTTGCTTTTATTATTTTATTGATTTATTTATTGTTTAATTGTGTTAAAATTGACTTCAATTTTCGAAGGCCAGTGCGATATTGTTTTGAGAAAATATTGTATTAAATTTAAATTAATAAAAATTGTAACAGATAAAATATTATTATTTAATAAATAATATATAATTTAAAGTTATCAAAATTAAATTTAATGAAATCATTTATTTTCTGATTTCTATTTATTAATTTTAATTAATATTTAATTAATATTAATAATTATTAAAAAAATTAAAAATTTTTTTATTATTGAACTTAATTTTTATTAATCTCATTTTATTTATATTATTTTATGAAATTAGGATGGAGTCTAAAAGAACAGAACTTTGCCCCAAAGATTGTACAGCTCAAGAAATAATAATGCTTACATGTTTCAAATAGTTTAATATTACATGTTTAATAAAACAAAATATACCCTTATTAGTTCGATGAAATCAATAATTTATTTATATTATTTATTAAAATAATATTAATAATATTAATATTAATATTAATAACGTAAATTGCCTTATTATTCGATATTTGTTCAAAATGGAAAGTAAATATAGGTCTTGGGCTTTTCATAGTCATTTTGTTTAAAATTATCTTTATTCAAATTTATTTCTTTTTTAGTTTAACAAATGAAGATAGAGAGATACAATGTATAAGGTTTTCTTTAACATTCCACGACCGTATAAAGATTTCAAGGTGGCTTATTCAAATGAATTTTGAAGATCAAAACGAGTAAAAAAAAATCTATGGAAAATGTACTTCGGTACTTAATGACGTCAAAGATTTCCAATACTTTTTTCAGTGTAAGGGTTTCGGAAAGAAATAATTTCGATAAACTTTTCACCTAAGCTTTATAATATTAAGAGTAACGGGGAAAATGTTTCATAATGAAAAACGAGGCCAAAAAAATGAAGATATATCATTAATTTGTAACAAGTAATGGTCCTGAGTCTCTTTTAAGACGATTCCTCTCATCTGAAAAATAATACCCGAGTGTCCAGGACAGAAACTTTACAAAAGAAAAGGGGTAAGCGAATTTAAGACATGTTACTGTTTAAAATGGCAATGGGATGGTAAAATCTAAATGATATCGTCGAAAGACTGTTAGTCGAAAAAGATTCCATTATATATTCTTGGTATCAAACAAAAACTTCAATGTGTATAAACATTTAGAGATCTCGAAGTTATTCTAATGATTTGGATAGGTCAAAGCAAGTGCAATAAAACCTTTGAAAAGCGTGCATGGGTCCATAATGAAGTCAAATATGTCCAATAATAATCTTTTGTAAATGATAAATGAAATCAATTACTTATCCGATCAGTAAGGAAATGATATTTTGTGCCGGAGGTCACAGATTATTTACAACGAAAAAATAATTAATTTTACTGACTGAGAATGCCCTGGGCTTTTAGCATTACACTAATTTGTCTACCACCCGTCGACGTAACATCAATTCTTCAACCACCAGACCAAGGTATCATGCAATCATTATAATTTTTTGGTCAGAAGGATATCGGAAATAATTTTTCATAAATTATTTTAATTCAAATGAAAGATGTGATGATTACAGAGAGGAGGAACATATGCCAACCGCGTAATGAATTTAGAATTGGATGAGACCTAAAGATGAACTGACAAATTAAAATGGAAATATTTGTGGAAGAGAAAGAACCAGATCAATATTAATAATGAAGAAAAGCGGACTCTATTTATAATCAACAATCCTCTCTACACGTTCCAAACGTTCTACAAGTTGTTCCAACCCATTTTGATAGAAATATTTTGGTTTTCCTTGGAAAAAGTCCATAAGGTAAGTTTCAACAAATTTGTCTGAATTAAACGTCTTACTACTCAAACTATTGTATATAGACGGGAACAGATAAAATAAGATTGTACAATATCTGGAGAGTATGGTGAGTGTTGGAGAATTTAACATTTTCTTTCCTGCATTTTCGCATTATAAGTGGGCATTATCTTGGTTAAACACTTTACACTTTCAATTGTCGCAAATCTGATGTTTTTGAGAAATATTAATATCGGGCCTAGTGATTTGCTCGCAGTTCTTCTCTGGGGTCATTGTTTAAACAAGTGAGAGAAGTTCAAAATGAATAATGTCTCTGCAGTCCCACCTAATATTCAGTAAAATCTTTATCAGATGGAGGCCAGCCTTTGCAACGGTTTCTGTCCTTTCATCTACTTTTTTGCAGATCCTTTTCCGTTAAACGTTAGTGTACAGAACTGACTTTTCATCACTTTTGACTAATCAGTCTAAGAATAATTTGTTTTTATTACTTGAAATATAGGACTCACAGATATTCATGTGGTAAAGGTATATTTTGTTTTTCTAAGCATAACATATTATTATAATTGTATGAAACCGTTATAGATTACTGTTTGCTGAGCGTTATAATTTTTGGTGTAGAAATTGTTGTTAGTTTTGAAATTCATTTTATTTAGACTTTTCTTCAAATTTTATAAAATTATTTTAAAAAATTATTATTAATAGTAGTAATAATAATTTTATTAAAAATAACCAATAAAAATTAATATTAATAATAAAAATAATAATAATGATAATAATAATGAATCTAGCAAATGAAGATTAAGTGATTTAATTAAATTTAATTTTGGTAATTTTAAATTATATAATTTTATTATATAATATTTTTATTAATAATAACATTTTTTTATATTAATATATATGTAAATTTAAATTTATTATAAATATGATTTTTTTATTCAAAAGTTTTTATTTGTGAAAAATTAATAAATTACAAATACTAATTAATTATAATCTCAAATAATTTAATTAAAATTGTTGAGATTAAAATTTGCAATTCCTTAGAAAAATAGTCCACTTAATTTAAGGATTATAATTATTGATTTAACGTTTACAGTTAAAAAAATTTTTAGTTTTTATAAAAACTAATTTTAATAATAATTGATTTTGATATTTTTCAATTTTCATTTTAAAAATAATTTTAATCTTTTTTCTCCCGTAAAAAATTCGTTTTAAAATTATTTCTACATTTTTCATAAAAGAATTTATTTTAATTTCCTTCTTTTTTCATCAGATTATCTACTTTTTGGAAATTGCGACATTTCTAAAGTATTTTTATATAATAAAAGTGATAAATAAGATTAAAAGAAACTGGAGTAAAGTTGAAGTAATTATAAAAAAACAAATTTTGGTTTTCATAAAAAATTTATGTATTTAAATAATATTTTTAAAATAATAATATTATTATATAAATTAATATTTAATTATCTAAAAGATCTTCCAATGTCAAGGAGTTAACTTTAAGTTTAAACTTTTAACTTCTTTCCATAATCTTTCTCATTATTTTTCATTATGTTGCTATTGGTTTCATATTATTTAAACAAAAAGAAAAAATTTAATAATTTCTATTTTATCTTTTGGACTTTCTTTACTCTAGGCCTGAATGGTTTAATCAGACTAATTAATTATAAAATGGGTGATATTATTACATATGAAACTTGTAAATTTATTAAAATTATAAAATAATTTTTTACGAACTATATTGGGTATGACATAAAGAAATATATTCTACCTTAACAAAAGGTGCTTTCACTCCAAAAATATTGAATGAAACACATTTTTCAAAAAAATTAATTCTAAAAATAATGGAAACGAGAAAATTGAACAGAATTTAGGAAAAAGAAATTGAAAAAATGAAATAAGAAACTTCTTTGGAAAATTCAATAATTTCTTAAATTCAATATTATTCATTAAATAAATCAATAAATTAAAAAATCGAATTAATTTCTGATATTAGCTTATTTATAATTATTGGAAACACCCAATGCAAACATTCTTGAAACGACTGAACGTATATGGCCAACCATTATTAATTTTATTTCTTCAGCTCGCGAAATCATGAGCGCCTCATTGACCACTGAAGATCCAAAGGTCGAAGGAGAAAACATAATTGTCGAAATTCAGAAGTACAATCGAAGGCATAATGTGGAACATTTTTAGATTGTTGGAGATGTTTAAAGAACAACAGACTTTTTTAAAACTTATAGAAAATAGAGACGTACAAAACCTTTTGGAAATTATCAAAGCTTATGTTTTGCCAGGATCCACACTGATGGTGGATGGAATATTATTAAACCTCTTCTTAATATGGACCACATTGTAGTGAACTATTCATTGAATTTTGTTCACCCTCTAGTCGAAGCCAGTCAAATACTCAAAGGGTTTTTAATAAATTTCCACTAATCAATTAAAATGTTTAATTAAAAAATATTTAATTTATTTTTCCATGAAATCAATAAAATTTTAATGTTTACTTTTTTATTACATTCACTGTATAAACATTCTTTATCTTTTAGGAGAAATAAAACAAAATTTTGAAATTAGTTAAATTAAATTAAATGTTTTCCAATGTTATATTTTTCCTCATTAATTAAAACAAAAAATTAAAATTAAAATGATTAAAAAAAAATGAAGATAATGTGAAAAATTGAAATAAAGAATAAACTAAATAAAATTGTATCAAATAGATTTCCTTAAATAATTACATTGGCAATTTTTTGTTTTGCTAATCAGATTTATGGTGAGACTTACAAAGCAAAATGAATACAAGTTCATTCAAACAGAAAATGAGCGCGAATTCAAATATATATATGCAAAACTTTTTATTCATTCATCTGCTTATTTTTTCTGAAAATAGTTGGAAAGGATGTTGAAAAATAATAATAATTTTCGTGGAAAAGCTGCATTTAAAAAATAAAATATTTTCCCTAAATTCTTTCGTTTTCAGGTCGCTTCCTATGAACCACCCCGAAGGAAAATCTTGAAAAAAAGAAATGGTTAATGTTAATGGATAAAAAGTGGGGAACGTTGAATTATGAATTTCCTTTGGAGTTCTTCATGCACCATTCGTGCAAGTGCGCGTCCAGCTTTATATTGTTTAAATGCAGATGATATTTTACATAATTTAATTCAGGAAACAGAGATTATATAATATAAATTTTTTAAATAATTATTTTAAAATATAAATAAAATTGTATTCTGATTTGTTTCATGAAAGAAAAATTTCCATAAAATGTTTTTAATAAATTTAGTCATTATAATTAAATATTAAATATAATTAATTTTTTATTAATATATTTTTTTTATTAATTTTATTGGTTAATTTTATTTATTAATTATTTTATTTTATTTATTAATTATTTTATTAATTTTTTTATCTGACATTGTATATTCTTTCACTATTCAGGTTAATTTAATTTAATCATTAATTCTAAATTTGTCAAATTTTATTTTTAAGTAATTATTTGATAATAATAAATTCCAAAGGTAAATTTCCAAATAATTAACATTAATAGAAAAATTATTACCACCATTCCCTTAGCCTTATTAATAAAAGGAATTTAATATTTATTAATAGTTATTGTTTTGTTTATATAAATATTATCGTATAATTATATCAATGTTAACAATTACAATATAAATAAAATTATTATGAATTATCATTATTAATTATTAATTAATCATTAATTAAATTTTTATTATTGATATTTTTTTAATTAAAAATGATTAGATTTTACTATTTTAATTATTCAAAGAAGAAATATTTTTATGAAATATAATTTTCAGTTCAAAAGATTTTTTGTTATCTTATTTTATGGATCAATTTTATTTAATCATTAAACGAAAGCAAATTGTGCAAAATGTCTTTTAAATTTGTGAAAAAAGGTGTTTTTTTATTAATAAAAAGAATATTAAATTTTATGTTTAAATGAAATAAAATTAATTAAATTTGATCAATATTTCTGGAGATGTCCACTTATAACTAATTTCTTATTTAATTGCAAAAGAAAAAAATTAATTGTATTTTATTTATATTTATTTATAATTTTATTTTATATATAAATTTATAATTTATATAAAACCGTGGTAACTGAAAAAAGTTTTATTTAAAATTAATTCAAGTCGAGGTTTTGATTATCAAACATAAAAGTTTCTTATTTTTAATTAATAGGTTTTTGTACTATTCTATTATTCACACTAGCTTATGATATAAATTTCAATTGAATACATAATCTAATTTATTAACTGTTGTTTATTTAAATCAGTTTTAATAATCAATGGCTCGAATAATCGCGTTTTTTTAAAAATTACGAAAAAATTAAATGACTGTAGATCAAATTCTGCCGTCACATCATGCCGTTGTTCTTTCAGAAGGAGAAATATATTGCCTAAGCGAAAAAGAAGATATGCTTCGTGTACGACGAAGATTCCCTGGATAATTTCTGGACTCAAAAGTGGTTTAGAAATTTTAAAGGAAAAAACCTGATCTTACTGAAATGTGATGTTTAGGTTAATCCAATATACTCTTCTGACCTTTCCACAAACCGAAAACCACCTATTTCAATCACTTCAATACAGCTTAAGTGTTCAGAGGTTTTTTTTTCTTAAGAGAGCTGAAAAGTCACTTGGATCATGTCTTCAGCCCGAAATCTCAGGACTTCTTTAAGCGCGGGATTATGCAGCTGCCAGAGAGATGGAGAAAGGTAAAAAGCGGAAAATATTTCACTGATATAATGTGATTTTTAAAGAATAAAATTCAGTTTAATTTTTGTCTAAAAACAGGACGAATTTATGCACCAACGTCACAGTAAGATTCAATTTTATGGCAATGATTTAATAAAATATTTTTAATAATATAATTTTTAATTAAAACAAAAAAGCCTAAACGATATATTTTGGTATCAGAGGGATTTTAGAAAATAAATAATTTTAAATAAAAAAATATTTTAAGTATATCAAATACATATACATAATAATAATGAAACAGTTTCATGCCAGTGATTCTGGAATTACAAACAAACTTATGAGAAAGAAAATAATAAAATTTTTCATTGTCATCACACCATTCTTCTTTTATAAAAAATATTTTCCTTGGACAAAAGCAAATCATAACTCAGAGGATTTTCCACGAAATAATAAAAAATGTAAAAATCAATTGTAAAATTATAAAAATTATTAATTTTATTGATGTTTTTTATCAAATTTTTTTGATTTTTCTTAAATTTAAAAATTTGGAATGAGAAAAAAATTCATCAATCCATTGTTGAATGGATGGGACTTATTAATCGATCCAGAGACTTTTTTTCTGATAGAATGTAAATAGACCTCAAAACACTTTCAAATGTATTATTAGTAAAGAGAATTATCAAAATAATATTTTTTTACAAATTCCTCTACTCAGACATGTAAAAGGAATATAAAAAGAAATAAATTTCCAAGAGGAAGAATATTAAACATATTTATTTTTGGATATAAAATATTTAAATTAGTTTTCAGTATGACTTTGTGTTTATTATATAAACTTTTAATATTATTGGAGGGACATATTATATATTAAAAAATATATAATGAGGATTGGAAATGATTCTCAATTATAATTATTAAATTAAATTAAATTGAAAAATAAATGATAATAATAATAATAATAATAACGAATAAATATATTAAAAATTCGGTAATTTTCATTACAAAAATATTTTTCGAAGTACAATGACCTTCAGAATTCAAAAACAAAACAACCATTGATCCAATGATATCCTTTCAAATGCTGATGCGTCCTTAATGGATTCAAGAATTAAAGAGAAAAAGCTGAAAATGATCTTAATGTACTCTCTTTAATTTACCTGAAAAACATTTTTAAAACTGGCAATTAGAAACGAATCTTCGCTGGCCATTTACTGCTCAAGCCTCCGTAATCCGTTTCATATTGCAATTGCCATTGAATTCTGTTATTATTTTGAAGACAAAAATGATCAAAAATTTCAGAAAAATCTTTAAATAAAATAGTCAAAATAGAAAAACTAATTTTCTTCACAGACATTCCCATACACATAATAACGTGATAATTACTGATCACATCAGAAAGGGATTCGAAATCCCAAAATGATAAATGAAGGAAAATTCTATTTTTCTCAGCACTGAACTGAAGTAACTGAAATTAATAAGTTCATGCCCTAAAATATATAATTAATTATTAATTTTTCCATTAGATTCTCAGTGCGTCTAATTATTACCAAATTAATGATGACACTTTAGAAAATATCTTTCAGGAAATATTTTATATTCGCTTTGCAACTGGAAAAATGAAATTTCGAATTATTTTTTAATGTTTTCAATACAGCAAAAACGCTGCTTTTTTCGTTGCTCACATTTTTATCCTTTTTGTTAATTAAAACAATTCATGTTGAATAATATATTAATTAAATAATATTGTTAATTGATGAAATTAATCCCGGCATTATTTGCACTGGTTTTCCTCAAGAAATTAAAGCCTCATAGAGATTTTAACAATAGAGTAAATTAAAACAATGAGAAACAGATGGCACAAAATCTTTAACAAATTTCTAATACAATACTTAAAATTTCTGAATAACACCTTGGGAACATATTTTATTATTATTATTATTATCATTATTTTTCTAATATTCCGATAGTTGTAAAACCCTTTACATGTTACCGTAAAAATTAACTAACCATTTTTCTTCGAATTATTTATTTAAGTATTTCAACGATTTTTCAGGATTTATTCTACCAGGTTCTTTCTAAAACCAGTGAAAAGTCAAATAAAATTAAATGGTTAAATACTCATAAATTAATTAAAAATATTCACAAAACAAATTACGAATTTTCCTGTTCTCTTTAATTTAACTCATAGAGTTTTTTTATGGTTTTTTAAAAATCGTTTTGTTTAAAAAATAATTTAATAATAATTGTTTAATCAATAATTAATAGATCTCATAATTAAAATAAATGATTAATGATTAAAAACAAATGATCGATTTATTTAAGTATTAAATAAAAGAAAAGCGCTTTTCAACTACTCAATTATTTTCATAAAATAAATATTAACTTTAATGTTGACTTAATGAGTTCAAACCATACTAACACTGTGGCAGTTACTAACATCCAGTTTCAATAAACTTTCAGAACGTTGGTAAAGTGTCTTGAATGCAAATGGTGATTACTTTATTTAATGAAAAATTTTCGTGGTGACTTATCGAATTTTTATTTGTGATATAAAAGCGATAATATTTTACCCTTAACCAAATATTAAAAAGTTTCTTAACTTTATTTTCTTATACAAATTAAAATAATAATTAGTGTATGACATAAATTTATTATATATTTAGATATTATTATTTGTACCTCATATTATTATTTATAAAATTAATTAATAATTTTAATATTAATTAATTTTATTTTTCTTTCAAAGATCTGCACTACTAATTTTTAACGCATAATAATTTATTTATATTATTTTTATTCATTTACTTGACGTTTACGTTTGCTTTATAATATTACGAAGATCAGATGAAATGTAAAAAAATAATTAAAATCGAGACATTACAATCAATTTTAATTAAAAATATTATTTACTGACAAAAATAATTTTGCAACAGAGCAATGAAAATAAATTGAAAAATTTTCAACAAAGAAAACATTTTTAAAAATAAAAATATTTTCATTAAAAAATTAATAAATTCATTAGTTTAAAAGGGGCTCGAAACTTTTTACGTGAAAAAGGTTTCGATTATTTGCAGATATTTTCAATTTAAAAAATACCTCACCCATCGAAGAAAAAAATATTTCCAATAGTTTCAGTAGTTGAAGTCGGTTAACCTGGAGGAACACAAGATTTGTTCAGTTTTTGATTCCTGTAATATACTAATTCTTCATCCTGGCAACTATTCTTTTTTTCAAAAAGTCATTTTTCTCAAGTCTTATTAGAAGGGATACTACATTGTCCCTATTCTCCATATTAAGGCTATGATGCACCAATCTGGAAGGTTTTTGAACCATTTGTAAAGAGAATAAAATCTCTCTATTACTTGGACGAATAATTCCTATACGCTACTCTTCATAATCCTCACCAAAATTATCTCAGCGTCATTATGATGTAAATTTAAATTCGCAATTTCCTCATTTGATAAATCTGATGTGGTTCGCAAGGTATCATCACATGTCTCATAATCGGAAAATTCAAATCATCAGAATAATTAGATGTGCTTTCAATTAGTTCAAGTTCTTCGGTTAGACTGTTGTTATTTTGAATAAATGTCGTGTATCGAACCCAGTCAATAATTGTTTATAGTTAAATAAATAGCTATCGTTTTAAATTTAAAATTTATTTATTTAAGAAAAATTTTTTGGTTAGAATGAGACCTTGAAGGCATTCACTAAATAGCGCTTTGTAGATCCTATGTACAAGTGGTACACGTTTTTCTTATCATACGTGCTTCTAATTATTTGTTTATGCGACATTAGTTTGTTTGTCTAATAAAAGTAGTAAATATACACGTGTTTTCTCTTTTTTATCACTGGATACCTACTTTTGTAACTCCTTATATTGTAACCACAATTATTGATTAATTAATATTATCGATTATTTAATTCTCGTTACATCTTAAATTTATTTTCGCAAATGTCAAATATATCATTATTATTCAACGTGATTTTTTGTCATTCTAAATTACAATTGGTGTCAACATAACTGTTGATTTAAACAATGGTTCTATTACCTTCATCTGTTCGTCTTTGGTGATAAAATTAACTTTTCCTATGTTTTCCCTCCTACACGAAATTAGAACAAAATTTGCAAAATATTTTGTTTTAATCAATGGAAATCTTGATGTCAAGCTAAGTAATAATAAAGATGCAATTATCTTGAATTCAGAAGTAAAATTAATCATGCCAAAAACATAAAATGTTACATTTCTCTCTCTCTCTCTTTCTCCCTCTCTCTTTATCTTTATGGAAGAAGTTTATTTTGTTTTAATATATAAAACAAAAAGGAAAGAAATAGAATTAAAGAGAAAATATTTTTTCACAGTTCTTTTGATACTCTTTATCATCCAGCTTTCCTTGGTGAAGATCGTCATGGTTAAAATTTTTGTTTAGATATTTAATTATATATAAAAATTATTTTTATAACATTTATAATTATATACAAAGAAAAAAAAGAAAGAAACTGGCTTTGACTTATTTATTTAGGAGAAAGATATAATTTATGTTGTTCCGTTCTGTCTTTGCATTGTAGGAGAAATATATTTAAACTAAACATATAATTACGTTGACAACGCACAGAATTTGATGATTTCCAATATCTTTTTATTTGATATTCACAAATAATTATAATTTAAATAATTATATATTTTTATTCGTATATTTTTCACAATATTTCAGTTCAATTCGAAATATTAAGACTTTTCCATAAAGAAATAAATTTGGAGGAAAAAGAATTCTGTCAATGTTATTAAAGGATTTATTAAAAGGATTTTATTAAAAATCAATTTTAATAAAATAAATAATAATAAAATATTTCAATAAAATAGTGAAATTTTCTTATTTTGATTGGAAAAAAAATTAAAATATTTATTAAAATTCGTAATAGCTTTCACATATAATTATATTTTTTCATGTGCCACAAAAAGTATTCATAATAACCCATTTGTATTAATAAAAATCGATTTCAAAATAACCCAATTAAACAATATGTAATTCTTCGCCCAGGCACTGTGGTCAGTAATATTTTCCTCATAGTCGATTTATCGTAATATCCAGGCTAAAATGCATATTTATATGAATTTATTAATTTTTTTTGAACAAAGAATCCCTTTTTCTTGTATTAAGTAAATGAACAGTCAATTGATTTATGTTATATCCTTTCAACAATTTTAGTCATTGTTTACTGATGCCTATTTTTTCATTCTCTGGATGATTTCCTTCATGAATTTTCCAAGTCCGGCACGACTTAAGGGTGTTTAACAAGGAATTTTAAAAAATGTATTAAGTTATTGATTTTAACTTAAAATTTTTGAATTTGTGTTTTTTTTGTTAATGGTGTTGAATTGTTTCTTGCTTATGTTTTTAATTTTCAAAATTACATGTGAGATAATTTGAAATTATTCGGGAGATGTATCTCAGCGGTCAGAGCAGTCCATGTCCATATGAAAAATCTTGGGTTCGAATCCCAGTATTTCCGATTAATTTTCAACTAACATTACATACCTTAAAAGGTTCACTGCATTTTTAGACATAACAGAGATTATATATACTTTATAAAGATAAACAAATAGAAATACGATTTTTATTATTACTAAAAAAATAATTATTTTCTAATTAGATAATATATATTATGGATTAGTATTGTTAGTTTAGTATTTATTAAAAGGAAATTAAAAGTACATATCACCAGACAGTACAGAGTGTTATATTTTATTTTTATTTCTCATGGATTTCATAAGTATTTTATAAATATTTTATAATTCAAGGTAACCAAGGCAGTCCGTGTTATTTCCAAAATCAATATATTACAAGTCCAAAAATGAAACAATTTTTTTTTGTTTTCTTTCTAACTTTGATAAATTTTATATTTATATATAAATTATTTTTCAATTAAGACAATAAAACACTTGTTTTAATAATAGAATTCGATAATGTTTATCTACTGGTCTATCGTATAATTCTACATACAAAATTTCCAACAACTAAAGTTTATAAGTCTCTAAAATTAATTCATTTTCTCATTAAAACTTGTTACTCAATTTCTAAATAGGAAGGTGAGTTATGGGCCAACAATTTCATCAGTCGTAACAATGTTATTCAAGAACATAATATCATTCTTTGTACCTTGTTAAGCTAGAGACTTTTTTTCCAATTTGATGCAAATAGTTGTAATATGTTTGGTTAGTCTAAACGTAGTAGCCATCAATAATAATAATAATAATAATAATAATAATAATAATAATAATAATAATAATAATTTTAATAATAGTCATAATAATAATAGTAATAATTAAAGTTAACAAGTCCTAGTTATCTATGAAGACTACAATTTTCACAAATGAAAGAGACAAACAGATATTTTAAATTTTAATTAATCAAAAGTCCATATTTGGTTTCTTCATTCATTGAATAATATTTTATCATATCCTTGCACAGTTTTTCTAATTTTACATTTTAGTATTAATACTCGTAGAGTGCAATTGATCGTAATTGTAATTTTCTAACATGACTTAAATATCTTTTAATAATATAAATTAAATAATTAATAAAACCCATTGAAAAGCAAACGATTTTCTGCGCTTTCAAATGGTTTATAAATTGATTCGTTCAAACAAATATGTTTTCAAGAAATCTATTGACAAATTTGAAAATATAAAACGTATTATTCCGTGACTGCGCCAACTCTTTAAATTTCTGATTTTCTTATTTCATGAAAGAATTTTTATGAAATGTTCCAAAATTACGATATATGATAATTGAGACCCAAAAGATCAATGAATCTGTCTCTTTATCCTTTGATATATTCACAGAAATCTGTCAAAGATTTGTAAAAAAACACAACATGGAACAAATTTAATTGTTTATTTAAACAAAATTAAAATATATCTTGGCCCTAAATTTTTTCATATTGAATATTTCATTACGATTAATTATTTTTCCTCCAAACAAATGATCACTGATAGCGACTCCCACAGAAAGCAATATTTTCCCTATTCTGCCGGTTCACATGTACAGATATACTTTAAGAAGGGATCAAGTTACGTTCGATGGATAATAACTTTTATATTCTGAACAAGACAGTTTCAAAATCCAATATAATATTTATTGGAAATCCGAATAGACTTTCCATTATAGAGTGAGTGACTTTTTCCATTTCACAAAAGGAAATACAGCTGGAAAGAGAGAAATGAATATCTCTTTGCTTGTAGACAGTATTATAAGTACTTTTTTCTCTACTTCTTAAAAGCAGAATTACAATAATGAACCCATTTGAACAGGGGTTTAACAGGGGCAAACGGGAGAATCTAACCTCGCCAACTGAACACGTTTTCGTAGCCTTAATAATAACTAAAGGCGATCAGTTTTGTTTGACGAAAAGAATTATTTAGTTATTTTATTAATTGCTTTTTTATTTTTCTATTCATTTTGAAAAGGGAATATTTTTACATAGAAACATTCAAGGAAAATATTTAATGTGAATTCAAACGAGAAATAATGCAGATTAAAATTTATTGATTTTCTTATTACTTATTATTTATTTCACTGTGATTTTGGTTCATTGTAAAAATTTTTAGTCTTCAAAATTCTTATTGGATTAAATATTAAAAAAATTAAATATTTATTTTAAAAAGAGAAAAGAATTTTTAAAAATTAAAAATAATAATTTCCACCACTCAGAATTTTACAAAATATTTAAAT
>JBBMKC010196465.1:0-14690 GCA_037834085.1 Bipalium vagum | reverse complement strand
ATTTAAAAGACATAATCTTTAAAAAGTAAACCAAAAGATTATGCCTCTATTGAAATATATTGTATTAATAAAATTTTCTATTTATGTATTACGTTTTGACTTCTATTTTAATTAAATGGGTAGGAAAGGACTTTTGGCGCACCCCGTAGTTTAGAATTTATGGGTTCAACTTTAAAAGAATAAGATTGTAAAATTTCTAAAGAACATGGATTAAAATAATTAAAAGGAATCTACCAATTTGAATATATACAAACATCAGAAAAAATTTGATGATATAAAAGAAATAATGAATGAAGAAAATATTCCTCCATATCAAGAATTTTATTCAACATAAAGACAATCAAACATTGGAATAAAAAATTATATTAATGCTCAAGAAAATTTGAAAGAATTAAAATGTAAAAATATGTTGGATTATACAATGAAATATTTAAAAATAGATGTTTTAATTTTAGCAGACCTATTTGAAAAGTTTAGAGATGATTGTTTAGAATCTTATGGAATTGACCCTTGTTATTGTTATTCATTACCAGGATTAACTGGTTAGCAGGATTAAAATATACAAAAGTAAAATTAAAATATTATAAAGAAGAATCATACGATAAATTATTATTTTTTGAAAAAGGAATTCGAGGTGGAGTAAGTTCTGTTTTAGGAAACAGAAAAGTTGTTTGTAATAATAAAAAACTAAATCCTGATTATAATACTAATAGAAAAATTCTTGGTAAAGAAGAACTAAATGAAATATTAAATAAATTGAAAATAAGAAAAAATTATGAAATTAAAAATTTAGATTTATCAAATCATTTAAAAGAAAACTAAATACTATATTTTATTATGATGCAAATAGTTTGTATCCCTCTGCAATGATAGATGAATTACCAACAGGAGAAATAACTGAATTATTACAGAAAGTGATTTAATTAATTTTGATGAAGAACAATGTCCAATTATTTTAAAATATGAAAATAACTGGTGAAAATAATCTATTCTCTAAAATAATCTATTTCTCTACTAATTAATTGTTTATTTATAATAATTGTGTTTTCTTGATTCATTTCAAACTTAAGTTATTTTTTAAAAATAATTTTTTTTCTATTCATATTTTTCATTAGTATTTTTCTAGTACTTTTTTAGTACTTTTTAGTATTTTTTTCTAATACTTTTTCTAATGGTTTTATAGGAAAATTAGTACTTATATTTGTACTAGTCGTTGTTTTATTTTTTAGGTTATTGTTTTTATTCGTAAATATCGATGATTTTTCGACGATTTCGCAGTTGTCGTTGTTTTCTCGTTGAGATCGTTTTTTAGAGGACTTCGTTGTTTTTAATCAAAAATGTCGTTGTTTTTTCGTTGAAATCATTGAATATTTTTTTCATGTATTTTTTGTATTTTCTTGGATTTAGTTCCATTTTTTTATAATAAAAATATTTTTTTCACTTTTTGTAAAAAAATTGTTTTTTTAGTAAAATATTTTTTTATTTTTTAGTGATTTTTTAAAAAAATTTTTTTACGTTTTAAAAAAAATGATAAAAATTGTTTTTGAACTAAAAAATTACAAAAAAAAAGGTTTTTAAAAGTATGTTTTTCTAAGTGAAAAATTCCTATACGGCCTCCGTTTTACATTTATTTATATGATCTACAATATTATATTTTGGTTTTATTTTTAAACTTAAATCTTAAATATTTTCATTACCTTTTATTTTTAATTTTTCAGGGTTTTTAAATGCTTCATTAGGAGAAATATCAATTGAACTATACATTTTTTGTTTTTAATATTTATTAAATTTGGTAAAATATTTAAGCATTTTCTGTAAATTTCTTAAACATCATATTCTTCAAAGTTTTATTAAATCTTTCAATAACAAAAGGTTTTCCTTCATTGTCTGTTGTATAAATTTCTATTTCATTATCATCAAAAAAATCCTCAAATGTTTTATTATAAAATGTAGTACCTTTATCAACACAAGTTTTTCGGCCATTTTCACTGTTTTTAAATATTTCATCGAATGCATCTGTATTAGATTATCCTATTTTACTTTTTAAAGATAGTGCAAAAGCGTATCTTGTGTATAAATCAATTATTATTAAAATTATTTACTAAGTTTTTTCTCCTGGTACAAATGTTAAATCTGCACTCCAAATATCATCTTTATTAAGAACTTTAACTTTAAGATAACGTTTAGGTTTTCTAAATTCTTTATGAACTTTATTTGCTAATTGTCTTTTTAATTTCTGGTTTTAATTTCTCTTTGCCTTCAAATAGTTTTTCATTTGCAAAATTTTTAGCAGCTCTTGGTAAACCCTGACCAAATAAAACTTTACTCTTCATAATTATTTTTACTATTGCTCTTTCTATTTTTTCTCTTGGAGTTGGATTTTGAATATTGTTATTTTCATGTATCATCAGCAACATGTCTATCTTTTAAATCTTTTGAAATATATTTTACATCATGTTTCATTGCTGCTTGATCTATCCTATTTATTGGAATTAAATCAGGTTTTGGAATTGGAGGATTATTTAGATTTTAATTTTCATCATAATTATTTTTTGTCTTCATAATTTTCTAAACGTTTACCAACATTCGTTTAAGGTCCCGTAAATTTTTTTATTTGCTTGCTTTGTTTAAAGGGTTTAAAGGTTTTTAATGTAATTCACCTGGATGTTTTCCTGCTGTAAATTTATTTTAAAAATTATTATTTGTTACAGCTGATTGAATATGTACCCCAACTTTGTTGACTGCTTTTTGACTCTAAAAATAAGATAGATATTTTTCTTGAAGAATGTTTAATTTTTTATTAGTACTTTTTGTACTAAACAATGCTTATCTGTTTTTTCATATCTAGCTTTATTATATTTAGATTTATTTTTATTAGAATCTTCACAAAAATATGTTTCTTTCATTTCATATTCTGTCGTAGATATTTCGCACGTTCTCTGAAGGGGTGAAATTATGCTAGAATCCCTCTACTTATATACTTTTTTGAAACTGATCTTCATCTGGAGATTGTTCTTGAACTAATCTCAAAATTAATCTTAAAAATCTCAAACTTTTATTAAAACTTTAGAATTCCCTAAAAAATTATTTTATTATTTAATTATAACTATTTATTATTTAATTATAATATTTGTCAATTCCCTCTTTTGGACTTCTTTAAAAATAAAAATTACTTTTGGAAGGTTATTTTATTTTCTAAGTATGTTCAAACTAAAAATAACTGTAAATTTTTAATTGTTTTTCAAGTGTTAATTAATTTTAATTATTAATATTATTATTATTAATTAAAATCTATATTCTTTTTATGATTTTTCTTGGTTATCTTTCCCCGGGAAGGTGTCTTGGTTAAACCCAACAATTTTCAGATTGCAAAATATTTTATTTTCTTTATGAAGCTAAACTGTTTCTTAAAAACCAAATATAATTATATTTCAGGTATTTATTTATTGAGAAGTTTAACTTTGTAAATAAAACAATAAAAATTCATTAAATTAAACATGAGATAAAAAGCGATGTTTTTCATTTAATTAAGCTATTATATTTTTTTCTTGTGAAATTTAATTCTTCTGTTTCCTGTGATATAACGGTTCCTTATTTAGCCTCTTTCTCGAAATTGTCCACACTTGAGTTCCTTTTTTGTATTTTTATTTTGATATTAGCCAGTGTCTGTTTCTTCCTGCATCGGAAGTTTCAAAATTTCTTAAATTAGAATTATTAATTTTAAAAACCAAATCTGATTCCTCTTAAAGTTTAACAAAAAATTAATGCATTTCAATAAAAATCATTTTAAATCAACCATAGAAAAATTATAAACACTGGAAAACTTAAAATATTACTAATACTAATTAACTTTAATATATTAATATTATTGATATTCTTAAAATTAGAAAAAATTACAATTAGAAAATAATTTTTGAAAGAAGATCTTAATATCTAAACGATAATTTGTCAATTATGAAATAATTAGTTTTATTAAGAAAATTCAAATAAATAAATTCATATTATAAATCGTATTTGTTTTATTTTATCAAATCAAATTAATTTCATTTAAATTTTCAAGGTTAAAATAATTTTTAATATTTGTCTTTTAATTTGCCTATTGTAAATTTATTTCGATTTCAAGACCCTCTGAAATATATTGTTAAAAGCGAACTTTATATTATTCGACACCCAAAATCGTTCGTGCTGATACAACGAATTATTCATTTAAATAAAGAATGATTTCATTCAGTGAATAAAAAATCGGTGAAAATATATTTTCTGTTGAAACTGCTGCAAAACAAGGATGTCTTATTGAAATCGTGGAATTGATAGAGGTTAAAGGTATCGAAGAAATTATACAAAAGAAAATTCTATTTATTAACAAATGAATTCTTGTCTTCTGGTTTTATTGAAAATTTTTAGCGATACTGGGAATCAATAAATAAATTTTATAAGAAATATTTTCAGTAAAATCAATATTGATTTTATTTAATTTTGTCTATTAATTCGTGAAAGTTTTCGAATTTGATTTTTTCGCTTTTAGATTAATAAAACTTTTTTTTTTTAATACTCCAACTAAATTAGATTTGATTAATTTAATTAATATTTCTGTGGATAGAAGAACATGTGGATATTAAATCACGTTTTATTGTGATGATGATCAGTGAAATTATGGATACTGGAGAGAGTAACCATTTTAAAATTTTCCATAATTAACATAACCGGTTTTGAATTATTGATTTCAAGATCATTTTTAAAATGTGAGTGACCCCAGTGGATTTAGTGATCAAATCAAAAAATTTTTTGCAAAAGTTAAATTGCTCCCACTTTTTCTATTCTCTCATTTTTATTTATCAACCTCTCACAACGTTATTGTAAGCCAAATACAAAATTAGTTGTACTAATCACCAGTTAACTTGTACGCCTAAATGTAAAATATTTTTTATTAAAACTTCACTTCATAATTCATTTCTAAACTTTTATTGTTGGGATCATGCCATCCTATTACGTATATCCCACTTTGTTAAGATTAAACTTTTCAAATACCTAATGGTAACTGCTTAAATAAAATAAATAATAAATGAACATTATCATAAACACACCACGGGGTAATTATTGTGTCATTCATATCATTATCACCACAAGGAATGTCAATATCAATCACAGAGCACCCTACGATTAGGTAATAATTATTCAACACTCCTTTGAATCGTGCCGACAATAAGTCTGCTCCGATGATATAACGTGAACTGGTCTAACAAAAGTGTAATAATTAAAATGATAATAATTTAGTATAAATCAATGGCATAAATAACGCCAACTAATAGAACACTTTATATAATGAAAAATAAAGCCATATCTGTGGAAATATCTAGAATTTAAACTGACCCAGATTCCATTAGGCCGTTTAATTTATATCACAATGTACAAATGTTACTGACAAGATTAGACCGATATTATTATTATTCGAACTTTTTCCAAAGACTTCCTTAATTAACCATATTCGGGTGATGTCTTTGGTAAACCAAACAGATTTATAACTGTATTAATCGATGCTCAATAAAATAAAAGATGACAGTCAAAAAGATAAAAAAGAAACGTCTCACTGAATTAGAGGATAAGGGCCAGACAACTAGATCAACAAAAAGTTCCATTATCGGATCACATGTAGTCAACCGAACTCAAATTATTGAACTCGGTCGCACTTACTATTATAGGACATACAGCGATAACACGATCAAAATTCACAATTTAAATATTTATTCCCACTATGAGGAATCAAAATATTTGCTCAACAATTTAAGAATTTCTTCACTCTGCTGTCATCTCTGCCAGAGCTCGGAGTTCTGGGAAAACTGAAAACTCATTTGCCCGACCGTAACATTCGCTGTTGCGAAATTTTGAGACATCAAATGTTACTGAGGAAAAAATGTAACCTTGATAAGAAGCAACATTAGTTATAAGGGATAACCCATTATGAGGATTAATGATGAAAAAAATATTAAGGCATAAAGATAAATAATCCTCTTCTGTCTCTCGAAGAAATGAGTTCTCAGCATTATTAAATCATTCCAAAATTAATTACTGCAACAGAAGTGAAAGAAAAGAGATTCCCAAAATCGAACAAAGTTCATTTATGTCAATCTGAACCATTATTTTTCAACTTATCTTTTTTGATAAACATTCTTCAGCTTTATTAGTTTACATTTAAAAACTTAATGATCAAATCTTTCTCCAGATTTTGTTCAAGAATCCAAAGGGACATGAAAAGATTCTGTTATTTTTATAAAGAACAAAAAATCGAGGAAATATTAACTAAATTATTGTCTCAAACACGAGGCTGTTTCCCAGATCAAAAGTATGTGGATATCCGAAATATTGGTAGAATATGCATTTCAGAAAACGAAGACATCAAAGACCAGACTTGTCTCAAATTTACTATTCATTGGTGGAGACGCCTTACCCGCCCCTATTGATTTATTTTCTTAAAATAATTTTATTATGAGAGACATATATTTTTGATTGTAAAAAAACTATAACTCTAATCAAAATTATAATCTTTACAATCTAACTCAGTCGAACCCGTTACATAAAGTTGGTGTAATAATCAGTTCGAGAATAAAATAAGTTTTATTGGTTAATAAAAATTACAATGGATATATAAAACACAACAAATAAATTGAGCAATAGAATCGGATGTTTAATAATTATAAATGTAAACATCAACGATGATAGATACTTTGAAAAATCATTCTCTTTAAAATCAATATGATCAAACCGTAAAATAATGTTATAAAAGTTATTGTGTAAAATCGATACAATAAATAATGTGAATTAAATGTGATGAATAGTGATATTAAAGCCAAAGTTGAAATATTAAAGAAAAAATGAAAACAAAAAAAGTCTCACCAACATGTTAAAATCTTAGGCTCCTTGGCCACCAGTCGACTCCAACTGTTTAATAAGAGTTTTCTTTGGTACTCCCCTTTGTCTCTCTCATGGATTTGGTCAGTTTCGATTTCATCTCGTTTGTTATTGGCGCCTCCAAAAAATATAAAAACTCATTATATGCTCAACCATCCGTATAATATTTCATTTATAAATTAAGAGAGGTACAAAACTACTTCCACTAATACAGTCATTTAATAAATTTAATTAATTAAAACAATTAGAATGATATTGTTATAGAAGTTGAACCAGGTAGTCTTGGCTGCCTGAGGTATGAATCAAATTTATACAATTCTTATTCAGAAAAGATCTTTGATTTAGAATTAGCATGCTTGATAATCCACTCTACCCAATGGTCATAGCATGGATAATTTCTGATTTATCAAAGGTATTACTTTCTTGCACAGGATTAGCTCAGCGGTCAGAGCAGTCCACGCGCATGTCAAAGGTCTGAATACGATGTCTTCTCGTAAGGATGTCTCAATTGATGAGTGAGTGAGCAAGTTAAATCAATTCTATTGCGAAACTTGCCAGCCGCTGAAATTGCATAATTCACACAAAATTTCAAAGAGTGGTAGCAATTGTTGCGCACATTTGTGTGTTGACTACACAACCAAAATGCAGTCGATTTTTTGCCAAAAATGGGTTGCTGTGTGTTGCACAAATAGTGGTATTTTTGAAAGTCTTTGAAATGCGAAAATTTTTAATATGCCACAGGCTGCGATTTCCCGCGAAGAAAACCAATGTCGGGATTCTCTTGAAAATTGCTCTTCTATCAAAAAGACAACGAATTTCCGCGAAGATGGATATTCATTTCAAGAGAATCAAATTTCTATTCTTTTGAAAAGAATCAAATTGTAATTATATTAATCTATCTAATTCTCCGTTTGCTAATAATAATAATAATAATAATAATACAGTGCAACCCGCTTAATATCACGGCGTCCGTTACAGAAAAAGTTATGATATTAACCGGGTCATGATATTAACCATCAACTCGCTTTATATCATGATTCATGATAATAATAATAATAATGCTATTAATAATGATAATAAAAAACCTAATAAAAAATGAGAATACTAAATATATTAATAAAAAAAATAATTATAATGAGAATAAAATTAATAATAAAAATGATAAAGGCATTTTAAATAATGAAATGTTAACACGTGGTTTATTCAAACGTGAAAAAAGGTTTACATTTAATAATTTCCCAATGTTTCTAAATTTGAGTAAATCACGTGCTAACTTTGAAAAGTGCAAACGTTTGAATTTTGAAATTAAAAAATCAAAAATGTAAATGACATTTTAAAAGTTAAAAATTTGAATAATGAATTTTATAAAAATGGCGTCTTTGCATGCGATATAAAATTAGATGAAATTCCTTTGGAACCAAAGGAAAACAAAATGATTTGAATATTTCACAAAATTATATCAGCAGAGACGATTAATCAGATCAGTCGGCCTTTCAATGTTGTACATGATAATTGTGACCGCTTTGAAGAGCAGATTGGAATGGTTCTTAGTTTGCGACTGATGATTTTTAATTGTAAATCAGAAATTGAAAAAAAGCATTTCGCTTTCTGCTTAGTAGATTGGAACAGAAGCGCAGATCGTTGTTGTTAAATAGGAATAGATTTGTGATTTATAAAAATTCTTGGCTGCGGTGTCCAGCAGAGCTTGAGAAGCCTCTTGTGGATTTTATTGATTTTGTTATTGCTGCATTTTCTACTTTTATGAAATTTAGACCATCTTACTTGAAGCCTCTGATAGCTTCGAGTAAGACGTGTATTATTTCTGAGATTGAATCTAAGATTGCTACTGAGAATTCAAAATCTGTTGAACCTGTTGAAAGTCTGCCTGGTATATGCGAGACTTCTTCTATGGACATGTATTTTCCGATCTGCGCTGAGAGACGAACTGTTTCGACATATGCAGCTTATTTTCCTATCTGCCAGCCTTGCCTTGATAGCTTGAACGAAGAATTTAAGGACTTTAATAAAAATCAAATTAATAATTGTGCTACTGAAAGAAGCAATTTGTCTAATTTTGTCTCTGAAAATATAGTAGATACAGTTGGTAAGGATAATTATTGTTGGTTTTATCTGTTCAAGAAACTATTGTCCAGGTTCCTGTTGAAAAAATCCTGAAACTGCACTTGCCTTGACCTTTTCTGACGTTGTTAAGAGTTCTCTTGAAAATGTAACTTCGATTGCAAAGCGAACCAGACGACAATTCAATTAATTGTACCTGATTCAAATTGACAACCTGTACCCCCACCTGTCTTCACTGTCTCCAATTTCCCAATTCCATTAATTTGACTGGTGTAGATAGTGAGGACATTGTTGAAAATAGTTACCGGTCTTCTCAGTATAATTCTTAGTTCACCGATCTTGATATTCAAACTTATTTGTGTGAATTTGTTTTGAATAAAACAAATTTTTGTCTAAAACTTCTCGTCGTTTTTGGTTTTTCAAATAGCAATAGATGTTATCCAAGACTTTGCCTAGACTCTTTTAATGCTGATAGATTGCTTTGTCCTTTGAATATTCTAAATAAACATTGGATTGTTTTAAAGTAAGACTGGTTTAATTTAATTTTATTTTGATACACTTCCATCTCTGCTTATGCCTAATTATGTACAAAAACAGATTCAGGTTTTAAACTCTGCTTTAAACATTGGTTTTGGGATTGATATCAAAGTTAATGATCGTCAACTGAAAGTAAATAAACAAGACAATGGCTACGATTGTGGACCATTTATTGTTGCAGTTTTTCAATTGATCAGTAAAGATTTTGAAGCTGATAGTCAGGTCATCTCTCGTAAATTTATTAGTAAAATCAGGAAAAAAGCTTTCAAAATTCAGATTTCTCTCAATGCGGTGTTCCACCTTTCTGGTCGTGTTAATATCGATAATGTTAATTAAAATGATGCTGAAAGGTTCAATAAAATTCCAATCTGTACAAATCAGCTTTCTTTTATAAATGCTCTGAATGATCTTCTCTTTTATTTTTCAAAGATGATCACTTGATTGCCTATTGCTCTGACTATATCGAATGTAAAGAAATTCTTGTTCTTAATCCATTGATTAGTAAAACATTGATCAATGAAGATTTAACTTTCATTAGCAATTACATCACTTTTAAAATGTTCAAATATAGGATAGATTTTTTTGTCAGTTCTTTCACAATGAAAATTATTGGGTATTCTGCCTGCAATTTTCATGATAAGTGTTTTTTTGTATTGATCTAAATAAAGAATTGTTAAAAACCGATATCTTTCCACCAAATAAATTAATTGTTAATTTTATGACAATGTTTAGTCTCGATCAAATTTTGTTGTCGGCTTTTTCAGAAAGCCCCACTCATTAGAAAATGAAATTTAAGAAAGAGAGTGGTCCTTTTACCTGTGGAGTGATGTGGCTTTGGTTAATTCTTTGTCTTTATTTAATATTAAGTCTAACAAAATAAAAGAAACCGCCAATCGTATTTTAAAATCATTTTCTAAATAGAAAACATTAAAACCGATTCGTAGCTTTGTGTCATAGCAAAGTAATTTCATTTCTCGTATATCAATGGCTGCAAGTCTTAATTTGCTTGTTTGGAACAAAATTTGTCAAACGATGATTTTGATTCAAAACTTGTCAACTATATATTCGAGTTGATACAGATTAAGGAAAAGAATTTATTTCTTGGTAGATCTTCAGGTCAAAGATCATCCACTGATCTAAATCTACGAAAAATTTACCGGTATTCACCATTAACTACTTTTAAGATCATTGCTGATAAAACTGTAGCTGATTGCAATCCATCATCTAATGATGTAATTGTTGAAATTTTTGAAAAAAATCTGTCGTTCCTGCTCCTTGTGATTGGCCTAAAATTTCTGACAATAATCTTTTTAAATGTGGTCCACAGTTTGATTTTCATCAAATTGATTTTGATGTTTTGAAATCAGTTTTAAAATCATGTAAGAATTCGGCTCCAATATCACATATTCTGATATCAAATATTGTGATCCTTTGTTAGATATTCATGGTGCTCTTTTTAATAGAATTATTGAGAATGCCTCTATTCCATCCAGATGGAAATCATTCTAAAAATTTGTTTATTCCAAATCCCATGAAAACCGGACAATATGACGATATTAATTCTTGGCGTCCAATAGCTTCACTTGATTGTTCTTATAAATTATTTACTTCAGTTTTCTGGTTGGCTTAATAATAATAATCTTTTACATCCTATGCAAAAGAGTTTGGGTCCCCTCAATGGGTGCTCTGAGCATAATTTCCTGCTTCTTGATTTAATTGATCAATATCACCAAGAACTGAAAATGCCATTGCACATTGATTTTCTTGATGATGCTAATGCTTCTGGCAGCATTGATATCTTTTTCATAACCGGTTGTCTTAAGAAAATGCGAGTTGGTTCTTTATCGTGCAGATTGATCGAAGCCCTATATATTAATTGTCAATTTTATTTTATACGCGGCAATCTTACTACAGGTTCTACTAAAATCATTGTGGGTGTTCAGTATGGATGTCCCTTATCTATGTTGTTTAATTTTGGGATGAAACAAATATTAAACAGTTTCGACCAAGTGTTGAGAGGTGCCGTTTTGATTCGTGAACATCGATTGAACGCGCTTGCTTATGCAGATGATGTTGCTCTTTTGGCGACAAGTCGTCCACACATGCAAGACCTCATGGATCGTGCAGTTTAAGTGTCATCCTGATTCCATTTGAGATTTCTCCTTCAAAGTGTGCTTTTGTTCGTGTTCCACAAGTTCAAAATGTATATCCTTGGAAAATTGGTGATTAGTCAATTTTTATATTGACTGTTAATAAACATATCGATATTGGAGTGTTGACTTTTTTGAAAAATTTTATTTCCCACCTCGATCGTTATTTGATGACATTATCAAACATCCAAGAATTACTTCCGAAAGCATTCTTTACCCATGGCAAAAGTTGAATGCCTATCACACTTTTATTCATTCGAGAATAATTTTTGCTTTTCTGAATAATTACATAACGTTCAATGAGATGACGCAAGGAGTCAATGACATTGAACCAAATATTCGATGTCTCTTGAAAAGTACACTTGGACTTGGAAGTCATTCTCCAATTAACTACATGTATATGCTAAAGTGTTTTGGTTGTGTTGGTATTAGATCTGTAGTTGACGAATATCTAGTTCAGCCAATTGCAAATGTATATCAGCTCTTTACCTCATCAGATAAAATTATGAGAGATACGGCAATCTCTTCTTTAATTGGTGCTGTCTCAAATCCTGGTCTTTTGAAGCGAGTTACACTCGACCAAGGTTTTGAATGGTTTAACTGTGTTGACATTCAATGTCTTTAGAATTTTTGGTGGAGGAAGACTCGATCTGCAATTAACCAAATGCAGTCCAGACACAAGATCAATGTCAAATTCGAGCGCAATGAGGATGGAATCAGTCTGAAACTCTTTCAACAATTTGACACAAGTTATGAGAATGAAGCAATTGTGAAGCCAATTAATGCTAAAGTTGTTTCGAAAAAGCTTCACAATCTAATCAATCATACTTGGAATCATAGCTTGAACAGCCAAGCAAGTGCAAGTCACATTGCATCGACAATTGGTCAATCAACGGAAAATATCAATCGCAACTTGGTATTTCATTTACCGAGCTAGATCTTACTCAATTCAGATCAATGTTCGTAATGGCTCAAAATTCTGTGAATGCCGAAGATGCAATGAGCAAGCATAGACATTATCTCATGTTCTTGTCGATTGCATTCCGTCAAAAATATTCCAAAACTGCCACCATAATTCGATCCAAGATTATCTGGCCAAACAAATTAAAGAAAATTCAAAGGTTAAAATCTTTGTCAACTCTGAAAGTCAATACGTAAATTCAACAATACATGTTGATATTCAGATTGAATTCATGACACAGTCCTGTATCTTATTGATATCAAATGTTCCCATGAATCAGAAAAGAACATTTTTTGGAATCATGAGAAGAATCTCATTCACTATCAAGATCTTCTCGACCAGACCAAGAAAGCGCTACTATATTGGACTGTTCTCTTGGACACTTTTGCAATCGTCTGCCTTAGATCATGGCAAAAGCAAAATGAAGAAATAGTTTCCAGTTTCTTAAGTGCCAAATATCGAAAATCGGTAAATTTTGTGTTGCTTCAAATATAAAATGGAATGCTGCGCAATGGAAATTTCACAGATATTTTGGGAAACCATCAGTGAGGTTCTCCGACCTCCAGGAAATTGAAGATGAAAATTTCAATGACGATCAAAATCAATACCTCTCTGATGATGCTGATGATGATCTTGACGAATGCGATGACAAACTGATCCAAAATGAAGATTAAAGAAAGCCATAATACGCGTACATTTATGTGAATACGTTTAAGTTCATGAAAGAAGACTCCTGGTTTTAAAATAGAATTTTGTGAGTTCGAATCCGGGGATCTCAGATTAATTTTCAACAATTATTATTATTATTATTATTATTATTATTATTATTATTATTATTACTAGATTATTAAAGTGTTTTACACAAATACCATTGGAAAGTGTTTTGTAGAATTTAGTACTTGATAAAAACCAAGCCAAACCAAAAATACATAAATATTTGTTTGAATAATCGTCTTTTTAATCTAAATAAAAAATATTGAGAATCGAAATAGCAATTCACTAAATTCAATAAAAGTACAAATAATATCACTATATTTCCAGACTCATTTCTGTAAGATGATCACTGCTTGGTGCCACCAGGCCATTTTAAGACCAATTATCAATTTTGAATTCCCATTATTCTTTTCCAGAGAAAATATTAACTTGTTCGAGCGGCGATTATTTAATTAAACCATCTAAAATTACAAATTAAAAAATTTAATTTCAGATAATTGATTTACCCATTTTAAAAAAAAGAGAAAGAAAAATTTTTTTATTTTCTGAATAATATTATTTTTTCCTGAAATGAGTCACGTTGAAAATATTTATTGATTTTGTGCTACACACATTCAAGCTGAAAACATCCACTTTTTACGGTGGTCGGCCCGCAGTTCAGATATGAGCATAATGGAAAATGTTTGGCATTTATTGGAATTAAAAGTATATGACGAAATGCATTATAGCAGTCACAAAGATCTCACTGAAGCCATTGACAGACAGACTGAAGCTATTGAAGCTACAGACTGTACCATCGCGTTTGGTAGATTTCGTATTGAAGAAGGGTCAAAGTATATCAAAAAAAATGTTTTAAAACATTTTTTAATTAATAAATAAAACTTTAATTTTTTTAAATGTTCTAGAAACTTTTGACGAGCAATATATGTATACAGCAATTAGAGATTAACATTCAAACAGGAGAATGTAAAAGCCAGCGGGTGTCAATGTATTTTCGGATTA
The DNA here is from genome assembly GCA_037834085.1 of Bipalium vagum. Classification (NCBI taxonomy): domain Eukaryota; kingdom Metazoa; phylum Platyhelminthes; order Tricladida; family Geoplanidae; genus Bipalium; species Bipalium vagum. Next base: position 341 of record JBBMKC010196465.1, on the reverse strand, counting down.
ATTAAAAATATCTTTTTAAAGAAAAAATTTTTTCTAAAACTTTTAAATAAAAAAATAAAAATTTCGACCAATCAGAATTTTAAAAAACATTTAAATTAAAAATTAGACCTTTTTTCTAGGTATCTAAAATGTGTAATATTAAATATGAATGATAGATGATGACCTGATAATAGCTCTGATAATATATTTGTTTAAATTGTTGAAATGCGCTTATTTAAAAATTAAATATATTATTTATTTATTTAACATTTATATTTTTTTAATAATAATATAGTGATGAGCAAATTTTTTGACCACCCTTAAAATGTCAATTCTAATCAATGTAAACAATTTTTTTAAAA
>JBBMKC010196454.1:0-14690 GCA_037834085.1 Bipalium vagum | reverse complement strand
TTATTATTATTTATGCATTATTTATCATTTTTATTATTTATTTTTCCCCGGGGGGTGTCTTGGTAAACCCAACATATGATAAAATAAAATTTTATGGATTGTAATAAGACTAGTAGAAGAAAAAGTTCAGTTTACCTATCTCGGGATAAACCTAGAAGAAGAGATTATGTTTTCATTTAACCTATTCACCAGATCTAACTCCTCTAGATTTTTTCCTGTTCCGGTCAATGATATGGATTTGTTGAGTAACTTTTCGATAAGCAGTACGAAGATGCGCAAAATGAGTTTTTGTATGGTTAGCCCCAAAGCTAGGGAAATTCTATTAGAATGGTATCCACAAATCATCTGAAAGAATGAAAAAATAAATGAATAACAACAACTTTTTTGTGTATAAATGACAAATGTGAATTTATGTTTCAGCAGCTTTTTCCAGACAGAAGTATTGTCCCAATGTTTCATCTTAGATTAATCAGCTACTCCTTTACTTTTATCCAAAATATAAAAATGTGTTTCAGAATCTTCATTCATGTAATCTTTTATTAAAAATATTATTACATTTGAAAATTAAAAAAATATAAAAAATAAAAGCAAAAAGAATCAAAATTAAAAATATTTAAAAGGGTCTTTTTAAATTAAAAAGTTCCAAAACATTTTTATAAGAAAACAAATCAATCTATTTGAATAAAATTATTTTCTTGAAACTAAACACATTGGTGTAAAATTCGATTAAAATGTTATAATTAGATGAAGTATTTTGCTAGAAATGCCATTTTTTGACAATTTTACATTTTCAATGCCATTTTAAATGGCATTTAAAAAGTGTTTTAATATTTTCAAAATATCAGATCTGATGAAGTTTAGTTAAGGAGTATCTTCAATTGAATATTCTTATTTAAAGAAATGTCCACCTCTAAGTATTGCGGTAGGGCGAAGTTTTTCTATTTTAGGAAATCTGCTAACTAATCAGGTAGATAAATAAAGTGTTACATAAAAGCCATTTTTAAAAAATTTTTAAAAGTCACTTTTTATTAAATTTTAATAAATGCAATTTTAAAATTGTCCTAGTTTTAATAAATAAAGTGATTTTTCTAATACTAACTTTATTCTCATAAAAACTAAATCTGTTTTTGTTTGTTTATTTAGTCAAGTTTCAGATTTACTTTATTTTTCATTGGTATGTTTTAGTTGATATTTGTAAATTATGAAATGATATCTTGCTATTTCCCTTGAATTAAAGAAATTTAATAATATTTTTACAATAGAAATTATATGTAATTTTCAAATTCATTATCAAATATTTTTTTTAGCAGTAATAAAATTTAGATTTTGAGAATAAAAACCTCAAACTCTGCAATTGACAATATATATTCAAAAATTTCAGTACATTCTGGTAGCGATTCAGGATTTTTGATGATCGGTTCCAATTTAACGGTTAAAAAATCGAATCTGGAATTTTGGTGAATTGACTTGGTAAGTAAAATAAAATTTAAAATTATTAATAAAATAGAATTGAAGCCGTTATTTAAATGAAAGAAAATTATTAATATTTAATCAAAAGAAACATTACAAAGGGCTAAATATATACAAAACTAAATTAATATACTAAAATCATAATTTCATTAATGATTTGATGAACAGATTTTTCCGATTTTTCAACTGAATTCTTTGAAATTGATTTCTTGTTTAAATAGATAAAGTCGCACACTATCTCACTATAATTCCTCAATCAAAACCAGTTTATGTCAATCCTTTCATCGTAATCCAACAGGCGACTTTTCTCACACCAAAAACGTTTTATTGGTCAACAGAGTACAAATAAAGCTATAAAAATTAATTAATTCATTGAGTTATGATCAGATAATGTGATCAATAAATATCGAAATGTAGTTTAAACGTTGTACCCTGTATAAATTCGAAGAAAAGAACAATGGAAGAGTTATTTCCATTGAGAATGGTAACCAAGTCAGAATCTACTTTCATCGTAGATCCTCACTGTGTTGCCTGGAACTGGTCATCTAATGGATTTTCGTCTTGGACGATGTTTTCTTTTTAAAACGAACCTCACTAATTGATTTTAGATTTAGACAATGGGAATTCACGATTCTGGTTTTATTTTGGAAGTGACAAAGACAGAACGTCTCATAAATCCCTCTACCACTTTCCAGTTCAATTTTACTTTCTTATTCTGTCTTTTCTCTTTCATATGTAATCTTGAATTTATTGATAAAAAAGATTTCAATTTATATGACGCCAATTTATTTATTTTCTTAGTGATTTTGTGAATGTCACCAAAGTTCCGATGTTTTTCTTTTGTTTTGCAAATTTCAACTTAACTCGTGATTCACAACACGGTTTTTCATTAATGAGAGCACGGTGATTCTTTGTAACATTCATTTTTAAGAACGGAAATCAATTGGTTTTTCTCAGAGAATATTCAATATTTACAGTTAATATTGATATTAGAATAAATAAAATAACGATCCTATTATTGAATATTAAAATCATTGATTTATTTTATTATTTACTATTACAGTGAAACCTTTTTAAACTGAAGACCACTGAAAAAATTGTTCAAGTTAAACACGAGTTCAAATATTAAAGTTGTTCAATTCAATAGCTTAAGTAGTATATGGGTGAACACGGTTGTTAAATCTAGACAGTCTTTAGTGTAAATAAATAATTTTTATCATATATTACTAGACACAAAAACAGAAATATTGAAATCTTTCATACATGAAATAAATGAACTAGCAAATATTTATTTTTTTTTATTAATAAAATATTGATATATAGTTGTTGCTTTCAATTTTTAGGTAATACAATTTTGTTTAAAGTACTTAATGAAATCATTGATAAAAACAAGTCATTACGAATTGCATAATCATTTAATAAACTAGTGATCTATGAAATATATTTTTTGTCTCCTATGAAATGATTTAAAATTATCATTAGATAACATTCGTGTCACTATTTTGGCTTTGTTAGACTAGATATCAGAATATTCTTGAATCTGGCTGCTGTAAACCAGTTATTTATGTTCTTTCATCCAATAAAGCAACATTTTCGGTTATTTTGCATAATGATTTATTACCAAATGCTTCATTATTCAAAAGTTTGATCACAATTTGGTCTTTTTTCTTTAACCCAGATATGGTATCAGTTGAAATCTCACGTTTTTAGCTGCTGATAGTAGGGAAATACTATCAATTCAAACATTTTCCTCTGGGATAAGATCCCATTCTGTATGGGCTTTCATACTTCTGTTTTCTACTAATGACCTCAATTATTATGGACCGACTTGATAGTAGGTAACATTCAACACCTTTCTCTTTTATTTCGATTGAGTCCCGGGTTTCTGGTACTAATTCCTCTACTCAAATTTCTTCCTCTCTTTTCTTTATCACTAACGCTCGGTGGGCACTTTTATATTCCACTATTTGCTTCCAACTACTGAGGCAAAATAAATCTATCACTGTAACATTTCATCCTGTAAACTTGTTTGTTATTTTCGCTACCTTTATGAATAGGTGTAATCCAGCAACCACATTGTTAAAAAATTAAACTTAGTTTACCCGATGAATCCATGGTCCCTATTAATCAGTCAACCTGATGAACTCTTGATTTACATTAATCAATCTACTCGATGAAACCAAGATTCCTATTAGCCAGTTTGTTCGATAAACCGATAGTCTTGAATAACCAGTCTATCAGATTCTGCACTTTCTAGAATTTAATGTCATTCCATCAAACATTACTTAAAAAATTATCTGAATGTATAATCAGAGCAAATAAATGTATACAGGGTGACTTTTAAGTAGCTTTACAACTTTATGTAAACCCTATGTAAAGAGAGTTTGATGTAATTTAATTTTTTGTATATGAAAAAAAGCCAACTATACAACATTTCTCAAAATATTCACCATAACAAGTGCGTTGTCTAGCAGGAACAGACAAACTTTTTCAGTTAGATCCAATGTTATATTAATAAGTGCTTCAATAATTCTGTGCTTCAAATCTTCTAATGACTGGATTCGCTGAGCATAAACTATTTCTTTTATATGACCCCAGACGACAAAGTCCATAGGGGTCAGGTCAGGTAACCTTAGTGGCCAATCAATAAATCTTCTGCCAATCCACTTTTCATGGAAATACTACCATAAGTAATGTCGAACTTGCGGATACCAATGTACAGGAGCACCATCTTACATAAAGAACATCGCTTCAAATAATAAGTTCGGAAGGTTTGTTTCGTTGTGAATTAGAGCGAGAAATTCCTCACAAAATTCCTTACGCGTGTCAAAATCATCTTCTGTCAATAATTGCCCCAATCTAGGGATGTATGGCTTGAAATGTAATTTCTTCACTGCTTTACGAACTGTTTCATATGAAGTATGACAGTCATTAGTCGTCTAAGTGATGTTTTGAGCTTTTCTTTAAATGTTTCTTTAATTTTTTCATCCAAAAACTTGCTGCTTTTACTCAACGGACGTCCTGTTTTTGGTGCATCCAAGGCACTACAAGTATTAATGAACTTGTTAAAAATTTCATTAATAGTTGGTCTGCTTGATGGGTGAGAATTAATTTCCATTTTCCATTTGCGTTGAATTGTCATATTTATATTTTAATTCAATAATTTTTATTCTTTCAATACTAATCTTGACAAGCGAGACATCATCTAAAATGAAGAGAATTACATTAAAATTATAAATATATGATATCAATATTAAACTTAACAATAGTTCAGATAAAATAAGTAATCACATTTTTTAAATGTTTAAGTTGTAAAGCTACTTAAAAGTCACCACGTATGTAATCCATCTTACGTTATTCTTATATTCCGTCTATTTATTTATGTCCAGTCCTGTATTCGTTTTCCTAAATATAATTCAATATTTTCATGATTCTAAATATCTTTTCAAGTCTCATTATGCAATTATACTCTGCATTCTACACCATATCAAAATCTTTGTATTGTGTCACTTTAAATGTATTGCATTATAATTGATTTTACTAAATTTTCAATTTCAGACACCTCATACTTCAGTCCATCAATAACGATCTCTATTATTTAAATAATTATTCATATTATAATATTTATGTAGCATTTGTATATTACAAATATTCTTATTTTTGCTAAAAATTATAATGATTTTTTAGATGTATTTATAAAATAACTAATTCTAAAAATTTGAAAGCTAAAACTTTGAGATTTAAAAATGTGCAATTTCCATAGTTCAGTAATGATTTTGGTCTAATGATTTTATCGCTGTTGGTGGGGTTTACTCTTTCTGTCTAGGTTCTCTTTGTGATGCAATTGCTGTTTATATTGTCGTTAGGGGTTATAGTTGACTTAATATATTCTAAGGATAGTATATATACTTAACATATAAATTTACGGAAGGATCAGATATAGGTGTGTTTTCAATTTCAAATAAAAGGTAGGTTTCCTTCATATTTGGGGGTGCTCATTTTCCTCGCCTAACTTTCCCGACTTGTGTGAATGCGTATGTACAATGTGTTTATTATGTATGTTTACATACCTTATTTTTAAATTACAAGTTAAAAAATAAAGGTATTACTAATTTGTTTTTATGGATTAAAAGGTTAATAATCCATTTAATTAATTTTAAAATAAAATGGCTTTGCGTTTTTCGATGGAAGAAAGAATTCAAATTGTTTTATGGAACTCCAAATTTGATAATTTTGAAGAAGTAATTAGGAATTGGAGAAAGAAGTTTATCACTCCACCACCAAGTAAGCAAACAATAAAAAAAATAGTGGAAAAGTTTAAGAAGACTGGAAGTGTTCATGACCAAGTAAAATCCGGCCGACCTCGTTCCGTATTAACAACGAAAACAATTCAAAGAGTGAAAAAATTGTTTGAAGAATCTAGCAATTTGTTAGTTTGGCAGAGTGCTAGGGAATTTTACATGACTGTAAGCAGTTCTTACAAGGTAATTAATGTAGCAGGCTTTCATTCATTTAAGCCGTCAATCGTAACTGAGATCAGCAATGACGACATTGACCGAAGAATGGAATTTTGTCAGGCAATGTTGGTACAATTCCAAAATGGTCAACAAGATAATATGGTCAGACGAGAGTAAGTTCATGCTCAATGGAGTTGTTCACCGTCACAATTGCTGCTATTGGGCTTATTCTAACCCTAAAATAACATTTCCTGTTAGAAACTCCAGGGTCGGGATAACGATGTGGTGTGGTTTAAGTTCACGAGGTATCATTGGGACATACTTCTTCGAAGATACGGTAATTGGTGAGTCATACCTGGAGATGCTGGAAAAGTTTTTATGGCATAGAATAACAAGAGGTCGTAAGTACTTACAACACGATTGGGCATCTGCGAACTATTTGCTAAAAGTCAGGAACTGGCTAAACAAAAAAGTTCTCAATTCACTGGATTGGAAGACGAGGTCCAATTGAGTGGTCTCCTCGTTCGCCCGATCTAACTCTGCCAGACTTCTTCTTGTGGGGATATCTAAAACAAAATGTGTACAAAGACAGACCTCATACAATCACTGAGCTCAAGGGTAAAATCAGCCATGTTTTTAATGAAGTAGATATTGGAATGTGCCAGCGAGCATGTCTAAATGTACTGTCTCGATTAAGCCATTACCTAGCTATCAACGGGCGTCAAATTATATATAATTACAGATTGTATTTTTTTTTAAATATATGTTATTCAAATAAAAAAGTATTACCTACTTTATATCTTTATTGTTAAAATATTTAAAATGAAAGTATGTTAACATACATAATAAAAACCCTGTATATTAATATATTAACATGGTTCGTAGTATTGCTTTAACCAAGCTCGTATTACATCTATTTTCTAGATTCCTTTTACTGTAATCTCTTTATAAACAAAGGCTTTGTTCTTATCTCAATTTAATAGTAAATCTTACGAAAATAAAAGATGATTCTATTCGCTGTAGCAATAATGATTAAATCTGGTTTGCGATAAATATAAGGTAAAAATGATGCAATCAAAATTTTTCTCTCTCTCCACTCCGAAAAAAAATAAAAAGAAAGAAAAAAATTTGGGCTGTTAACGATTAAAATTTTTTTTAATATTTAACTTTTTGAAAATTAACGATTAAAAAATAGTTAACTTTCAAAATGAAAATCAAAAAATATACTAGTGGAAAAAAATTTTCTGACACTTACAATTTTGTGATAAAAGATAAAATACTATATATTTTTGAAAGTTGTTGATATTTATAGTTTTTGCATGCTAATAAGATGTTTAATAAATATTTACATTTTGATGACTTTAAATAGTAAAATTTACTAATTTTTAAATGGGAAAATTTTTTCTGACACTAACTGAAACCAATTTATTTTATAACAAATATTAATTAATATTTCTTTCACATATTAACACTTTCGGTAGTCTGTACCTAAAATTGCTATATAAATCAATAAATATTGATTGTTTGTGACTATTTATCTCCAAAACAGCATAATGTATTCTGTTGATCAATTCATGCCTATTTTTAGATTGATAGTCATTATACACAATCTCTTAAAATCATTTTCCATAATATTCAAATCCGGGGACCTTGCTAGTCAATTCAGGACTTGAAAAGATTGTGTTTCCGAATATAAATGAAATTTTTATAAACATGGATTGGATGATTCTTTTGAATCACTTGATAATCTTCAGGATAATTGAGATTGATAATAAGCACAGGATATTTTTCGCTGTCTTGTTTTCCTTCCAATATTTTGACAGCAATTAGATCGTTTGGCATATTCATATCCCACACCATAATTCCCCCACCTAGATATTGATGTTTTTGACGCGGAGATGTTTCCTTCTTAACATACGAAATTCTATGTATCATAAACGTCTTTAAAATATCAATAATTATTTAATACCAGTTTTCAGGGCTGTCAAGACTGAATCTTTTTTTATCCCTAAATATTGCTGTATTCAAATCAATATTCTGTCCAATTCACTGTGAAACCAAACGAATTCTCTTCAATCAATGTTTATGAGAAATCATAATTTTCTGTGCCACCTTTCGATATCGCATGTCATTCTTCAACATCCAACTATTTAGTGTTCTCCTGGACAAATCTATATTTGTTAACTGCAATACTTTGTTGCATGTAACCTTGTTATGATTATCAGCGTCTTTTGATATAGTTCTTCTAATATTAAGATCACCAGCCTTCTTTATCTTCATTTTGGTCCTCGCTTCTGCTTTTGAATCTTTAATTTACATGTTATAATATTTTTAATTGTATTCTTTTCCATATTCAAATCTACTGAAATTTGTCTGTATGATTATTTTCCAATGAACGTTTGTACATGACAAGATTTCTTAATTCCTTTGAATACATACATAAAATTTTTATTTAAAACTATTATTTGTAAAAATTTATTAACTATCAGAAAAATTTTTTCCAATAATATTTTATAAAATGTAGGAAATTACAAATTGGATATATTTAAACAAGTCTTCAAAATGTAGATATAATAAGTTTCTAATTAACAATCGAAAACAATAAATATTAACAAGTTTCAAAAATATAAATTAATTTATCTTTTATCGCAAAAATTACAAGTGTCAGAAAAATATTTTTCACCACTATATTAATAACTAATATACAAATATTAAAAAAACAGTATATTGGTTAGAAGTCATCATATAATCGATTACACGAATAAACTAGCAAGTTAACGGAATTATGTTCGAATGATTAACAAGCTGCCTTGTTAACAATATAACCATGAGATCTAAAAATTCGTTCACATGAAACTAAAGCTGACGGAATGCACAAAGGTCTTTTTGCCAAAATAGATAATTTTAGGTAAAGATGTTTCAGTGAGTTTCCACCGTTGTAATAGATCCTGTGATTGTGAAATTATTTTTTCACTATCGTTCCCGACCTTTCTCGGTTAGTTTGATTTATCAGTTTATCATTCTTGTTAAGCTAATATCGGTTTTACAAAAATTCCGGAAGCTAGTTAGGATCTTCTTTAAACAAATCCACCGAGGCTATTATTATTTTCCCTTTAATATCCAATCTTCGATAGAATCATTCATCTGTAATACATTCAACTTCTTTTCTTGTGGTCTGATCATCAATATAATTTCATATCCGCTTACCATTGCTAGCAGCTGCCTTTGTAATTCTTCATTTTCTGCTCTAAGCTTTTCCATTTCATCTTCTGAATCCATATCCATTATCGAATTAACTTTCTGCTTTCTAAATGCCAACCATTTGACACCTTAAGTGACGACTTATTAAAATAGGATTTTTTGTAGAACAATATTACCTAGAGCACTGGATATTTCCTTAGATATTTGCACTGTCCACCTGTGGTGGATTTTTCGTCCAACACAGCTTCCAAATGCTCTCTCCTCTGTTTGATATTATTTAGCAAAATGTTCAACTTTGTTCCAATTTCTGCAAGCTACATCTGGTACCTTTTTATAATCTCTATCCTTTTCCTGAACAGTTGTTTCATCATATCCAAATGCTTCGCAACTAGACTGTATTCTACCACGAAGCCCGCAAAGCTTTAGTTAAAAATATCAAAATTAAGTCTAATAAATATATAATAACCTTATGTAAATAACTAAAATCACACAATATTAATGAAAAATATAAAAATATTAATTAATATATGTTAAGAAAATAGTTTAAGCTCAATTACGTAAGAAAAACAAAAGAAAAATAATGAACGATATAGGTTCACCGATTGATACGGGTCGTGGGGAGAATTAAAGTTCGTCAGGATCCATTAAAATTCTGTCGTGTTGTATAGTTGATTAAATTAGCAATGAAATCTTTTGAACGACAATCTTATGATGAAATTGATTAGAAAGATCTCACGGTTGAATTATTTTTGAAAAAAATTATACTGAAAAGTGAAAGTCAAAATGACCATCTTGAAAAACGTTTAGTAATATAAAAAGTATAGAGAGAATCATACCAAGTGATTATGAAAAATCTTAATATGAATTTTTTAGTTTGTTATTAAAAAATTGAATTCTATTGCTACTGAAATTCATATATTTAACATGGAACTTTTTTAAATTCTGAGATTTAATAAAAAGTAATAGAATATATAAACTTGTATTTGTATTTAATGGATTAACAACTTCAACATTACATCTAATATAGTACTACGGTTATACCAAAAGTCTTGTCACTGTCAGAAAAATATGTTAATCCAAGAGAATATTTAATCATCTAATGGATGGTTGTGTAGGGTATGATTAGATTCTTACATAACTAGAATTTTTTTATTGTTGTAGTTATTGTAAAATTATTAGTATTAATATTCAAAAAAATATTAACCAATTTTCTGACTCAAAGTATGTTTTTTTAAAAACGGTTAGTTCGAATAAAAAAATGCAATAGAATAGAACCTGTTTATTAACCTCAATAACTATTGTTTCACAAGAATAAAAACCGCAATAATTAACTACTCTGTTTTAATTTTGCTTCTACTTCTTGGCTCTGTTCCTCGTTTGAATTCTCTGTTCTTGTTCTAGTTCAATTCTGTTTTTCTTCTGGCTGTGTAAAACTCTGAGAGTTTCTTATATAGTCTTCAGTTTTCCTACATCAGTAACTACTCTCAACAGGAATATCTTTCCTCTTTCCTCTTTTTTCTTTTCACACAGATACCTGGAGCTTTCAATTATTCAGCTCAACCAGACCTTAGTCGTCTTAGTTGAATAATTGATTCTGCGGCTGCCTGATAGGTCAAGCAGTAATCTCCATATTCCTATTTGGTTTACTAGCTCTCCTTTTTCATTAGGAAAATGAAACACAGGAGATTTTATTATTATCCAAGATGAATAATTACCAGATTGAGCTTGCTGACTAAAATTTTTAATGGAAAATAAATTAATATATTTTTATATGGAAAAGTGGTAATTATAAATTACCGTTTAATAATAATTATAATAATAGTGATGATGATAATAATAATAACAATAATAATTTATTATCTTAATATCGTTACCATTATCAATTTATTATAAGTACAGTTATAAGTAAGTAGATCTAAAATCAAATTAACTAAAATTAATTAAAATTAAAATTCGTATAGAGTTGAAATTGTCAAATTGATCATTATTTTTTTGAATTAATAAATTTTCATGACCATTATTACTAGTTCCTACTGAATTAATGTCATTTTCTACCAAATCACCCCTTTCTTGTTTTCAAGAAAATATTGACACCCTATGCATAATTTCCCATGCTAAATCCACTCAGAAATCCTGGGTTTTTATACACCAAACCCAGAGTAATATTAATTTTCTTGGGATTGTAACAGGGAAGACCAATAAAAAGATCTTACACGGAGAATTCAGCATTAGTAATTTCGTAAGTGCACTATTACTTAACTGTCATTCTATATTATTTGTCACACATTTGTGACAAGAGCAACTCAAATATGGTATCTCAGAAGTCAAACGAATCTTTCAATCTTTTGAAAGTCCTGAATACAATATTCAATGAAAAGTGGATATATCATTGAACTTCGCAGACGAAGAAGGTGGATAAAATTTTGAAACTGATTCCTCAGTAAGATCGGATGTAGCTCGAAAATCAATGATCATTGTTCCTTTTACATTTGTTGACAAGTTATGTGTAGATGTCCTTCTTGAGAATGAATCTGTACAAGAAAATATTATCTTTATTTCTTTCAGAAAATGAATCACAATTTCGAATGTCATGTGATATCAATTCTAGAAGCTGACATTATTCTCGTGAACGATAATGGTCCACACTGTGCTGCTCCTGTAATCAGACTCCTGGATGAAAAAGAAATAACATTGTTAGCCATCATACAGTTCAGATTTTTATGTGTTGGATCTATGGGTAGATAGGAATAGATATTGTTAAAGTTTTCAGTGCTCAAATAAAATAAAACATACGTGACAGATGTTTTGCGATTACCAACTGAACTTTAATCTATCATTGATTCAAAAAGTTGATACATATGCTTTATAGTGTCACTATTTGTGTTAACTCAGCTCGCTAATAATCTAATTATACTAACACCACTTTATAAATCAATAACACATAGGTCCAAAACATTTATTTGACCACATCATAATTTACAACAAATTAATCTCAAAAACACCTCCGCATAAGTAACAAAATCTAAAATTCCATTGATAATTTTGTACAATCTCAATTCCCAGATAATAATTGCAAAAATTAAAAGAAAAAAAAGTTATTAAAGATCGATGTGTCTTAACTTTAAAATGAATAATATATACTATAATAATAATAATATACCATAACTCGACTTCGGGACGGGTTAATATTTACCTAAGTGGGTCATTGGAGTCACTCGTTAGTTACCTAACTCATCCGAAACCCGAGCAAAATTATTACCGTTTTGTCCTTTAGCCCCTAAGACAGAAACGTATGTATCGAGGCATTGATTTAATCGATTTCGTGTAATATTCATTAGTGATATTTTGTTTTCATCTCTGCAAAATATTATATTTAAGATCATCTAGTGAGGTTGGATGCAGTTCAGAGACACTTTTCGTCAAATTATCTCAACAATCTTCATTGGGATTGATGTCAGGTCAGTTATCTGGTCATGGTCCCAATACTTTGGAATCAATAATTAATAAAATTGATAAAAAATAAATACAAAATGTAAATATTATTATAAAATATAAATTACTTTTATTTCTGATATTTTAAAAACTAAAATAACTCAGGTATAAATCTGGTAATTCTAATAATTCTATTTAAAATAATAAAGAACACTAAACAAGGTGTTTATTTTCTAAATAAGAAAATTTTCCGAAATCTGAATTGAATTTGAAAATTGAGAATAAAAATAATATGAAATTATCATACTATCTCCAAAATCTGAAATGAAAATTACCATAGCAACAACCAATCACAGGTGTAGCATCCCCTCTAATCAAAAAACGAGGGAGATAGTATACCAAACTAAAATATTGAATTTTCTTAACTGCAAATGATATTTAAAATAATAAATGTCATTAATATAGTTGAAATGCATTTTATTTAATTGATTAAATTACTAATAGATCAATGTAAATTAATCATTGTTTATTTTTAAATTTTTGAATATTCTAGTAAGGTTTAAAATAATCATCAGTTAAAGTCTAGTCATAAAATTTTAATGGTCTTACGTCATTTTATCAATATTATTTTTGAAGAATTATGATTATTTTTATTATTAGTCATTTACCATTTTCTTTTAATATTAAAGCTAAAATTAAACTGGTTCTTTTTTGTTGTAGGAACGCACTTACTATTGGCTGTTAGTAGATCAAATAAAAAATTAACTAAAATCTAAAAATAGACTATCAATAGGAACGCACTTACTAACAGTCAATTTAATAATTATAAAATTAACAAATTTAAGTTTTAATAACATAAAATTAGCTATTTATAATATTTTTACTTGAAAAATGATATTTTATTTAAATAAAAATTTTGGTGTAGGCTTAAATGCCAAAATTAAATAGTTGACTTAAACAAATTTATGACCTTTGACATTTTAATTATATGTTATATATGTGATCGTTTTTTGTTTAAGTGACAAACTTATCATTGAATTTAATATAAACTAATTGTTTATAATCTGTTTTCACCAATGATATTAAAACTCAGAGTTTTTTTTTATAACCAATGAACTGCAAAATTACGCGGGATGCTGAAAATGTTTTTGAATCTGGTACTTTAAGTGATATCCGCGTTTTATAACTGACATAATCATAAAAGTTGACACCGAATTACTATAAATTATTTGAATTAACTAATCTAAATCAATGTTTTGGTGAGAAGTTGCTATTTAATAAATTTGACAACCATTTAGTATTCCTTATTTCGAAACAACAGGTGTGGACTCAGATTTTTGCAACTGATGATACACCTTTCGTATTCATTTGATCTATTGAATTTTGTAGTTCACTTTCTAATCTGATTCCGAAGTAGTGAAATAAGAATTAATTGACATCTGTGAATATCCAATTTTACCCTTACGGAGATTTCTAAAATTTGTTTTATATTACTTGAGTACTTTTAGATTTAGAATTTATATTTGATAGTTCTTATTATGATGTGAATGTTGATGGATTTGAAATTTGATTCATAAATTCGAGAATTCATGATCCGCGATTGGAAGACTATTTTTTAAAATAATTTTCGATATAAATAAATTATTTTATTTAATAAATATTAATTCTGCTTAAAAACTATTGAGTTTATTTCAAATTTAAATCATAATTCTATAAATCCATATGACTAGGAAAATGGCAGAAATTACAATTCATCAAAAGCTAAAAATTTATAAAGTAAAGGAATCAAAGAAAATGTCGCTAATGAATTGTCTCAAATTATCAAAAGAGAATTAAACCTGGAACAAAGAATTTCTACATTATCAAAATATTAAAGAAAAACGTCAGAGATGACTTAAAATAATTCATACAAACAATGCAGTTACTAAAAACTTTAAATTATTTTTAAAATAAATAATTTTCGTTTTCTTAAAAGTTTATCTTATTACTAATTACATTGCACAACGGTTACATCGAAGTTGTGGGGAACTCCAAAATACTTCGATATAAACGAAAAAAATAAAAAAAATTAACATTTTAAACTATTTATTTATGAAAATAGTCGAGTAAAGTCTTCTGAATTGGCCGAGA
>JBBMKC010196443.1:0-14691 GCA_037834085.1 Bipalium vagum | reverse complement strand
TATTTTTTCATGAATTTCTATTTTTAGAAATATCATGTTTCTTATTTTAATTTTCTACTAAATTCCTAAAATATCTATTTATCTTTCTGTATTACTAATAATAATAATAATGATAATAATAATAATAATTAATAAATAATAATTACTAATTTTAATTAATTAAAGAGAAAGGTTTTTGTCTTTCACAAATCCTTACATAAAAATTAAAAATTAAATTAAAAACACAAAAAATAATCACAATTGTCAATAAATAAATGTTTATTGTGGGATACTCCACAATATTCCCAAAAGTTCTTCATATCAAAGTTTGGTGTTACATCTAGACACTTTCTCCACTCCATTATATGAAAGATTCTTGTGCACCTGTTCAAGAAAATCTTTAGATTTCTCATCTGGTATACACAATTTTTCATTAATGGTTGCTTGTTTTTGATTCTAACGTATTAAGCGTACATATTTTTATTTTCCAAATTTTAGCATCCTCATGCTGCAATAAACATTGTGAACACTGATTATAAGTTTTTCTTCAGAGCATATCTGCATTTTGATGTCCCTTTCCTCATTCAAACTATTAAGAAAATTGATCCTCGTTTGGAATTATGAACTAATCTTTTTCTTAATCTGGATTAAATCAAAATATCGAGTGCTGGATTTGATAAATTTTTTAAAATTATCCTTTCGTCGATAAACTTTAGGAGTGAATCGATTTATAATCCTTGTTAATGGTGTGGTCGCCATGTGATCTTTAAAAGAACTCAACTTTTTAGAAAAAGGCAAACTTCTCAAAAATCCAAGCAACTTCATTATTTAAAAAAAACATAATAACCCATGTTTAGTGCTAGTCAAGCATATGTCTCCCAGTTGATTGCTGGGGTATATATTGTGAACTGCCTTACAAGACTAATGATCGTCTTGAAATAAGTGTTCTGGGTGAATCCCTCTTCAGTCTTCATCCACTTATAGTAGCTGGAATCATCATGCATAGTAATTCATATCTCAAAATTTTATCTCTTTCCAATCAATTGCGTGCCATGGAAAAAGTTCAGAAATATGGAAAGTGGATACCGTATTATTTGAGTCAAAAAAATAAAGATGCTGGTATCTTAAAGTTCTTCAATCACCTTAATAAACCTCAAAGAAAGTCTTTCTTGTGGAAAATAGTCACTGTGATGAGAAATGGATCTACTACAAAAATCCTAAAAGAATGAAAATTGGGTAGATCCAGGTCAATCAACAGAATGTACACAAAAAAGCCCGATTTACTGCTAAAAGGTCATGTTATGCATCTTGTTAAATATCAAGAGTGTGCTGTGTCAGGAACTTCTTCAACCGGGAGAAACTGTTAATGGTAATCGCTATAAACATCAGCCGCACGATTGAATGAAGAAATCGATCTATTACGCTATTAAATTACTAAGAATCTTGTCGTAACACTGAGCTCCTAAAGTTTACTGACTCCTTCACTTTTGTGAAAACGTGTACAAAAATGAACAAATCAAAATCACTACGAATTACACTTTATTAACAAAGTAACAATGGCTCCAATAATCAAATCAAATTATCAAAAAAAATTTTACAAACACACAAAAGTCAATTGTCTCAACAAAATAAAGAATCGTCAATAATCAAATAATATCAATTAGAATGTAAATAAAATCAAATATTTAAATAATGAAATTAAATGTTAATTTAAACAAGAAATCAAAGAAAATCGCTATCACCAATTCTGTCCACGACAGATCCATAGGATGGTTTGCTGAGCCTAAGTCGGTTCGCTCAGAAACTCACTAACAACACAGGAGCCATCGTAAGCTTCTGTCTCATATTTTAGAGCATATAAAAATCGAATTACAATTGAAATCTTCTGACAACAATTTTGGATTTCTTGATAAATAGTCCTACCGATACAAATTTTTCTTTACCAATTAAAAATTATTAATTCGAGATCTCTTTTTTATCTTTTCTTTTCATGGAAATTCACTGCGGATTTCAACTCTTAAATACCACTCTGGTCACACGATCAACCAATCGCAGACCAACTTTATTGCTGTGGAATGTCAATTCCCTTATTTTGTCTCTGGGGAATGACAATTCGGCGTCGCCATTGTCAAGATTAGATTCATTTTTTTGGAAAAATAAAATATTTTTTTATCTATATTATTTTTCATTAACTTTGCACTTGTTAATTAAACTAAAATTATTATTTAATTATTATTTTAGTATTATTATTATTATTATTATTTTACTTCTAACCCTTTTACGGTCTTAAACGTTCTTAAAAATGTTCATTCACAGTCAAAGGGCGAAGTCCAGTAAAATTGCTTCATGATAACATTAGACCTCAAATTTCAAGATAGGTCTAGGATACTTTGGTAATACTTGAGTAGGAATTTTTAGAACACCTAGTGCATAGTCCTGTTATCACTCCATCGAACTACCATCTCTTTCGCTCAATGCAAAGTTCTTTGGCTGATGTACATTTCAAGACTCTTGAGGACGTCCAAAATTGGTTGGTGTAATCAATAATATGTGATACCAATTTTATTTATTCATTTAACCACAAATGTCAATCCATTTTTGTAAGAGCCGGAATCATTATAATACACATAATATCATTATTCTGACTCCCTTCTTTGTGTTAGAATATTCAAATTGATTATGTATAAATTTATATATGATATTTTAGAAAATATTTACCCAATAAGTACGCAATTATTTATTCAGATAATGATTCATTGTTTTTAGAATTTATTTTAGAAAAAAATGAAACAATACAAGATATAGAAAATATATTAAAAACCATATTTGCATGATACGGATTTATTTAAGTTTAAAGATGAAAAACCAAATAAATTTTTGAAGAAGCTTATTTATTAAAATAAAAAGTATATGCTTATAAATCAACTGGTGGTAAAGCTAATAAAGATTTAAAAGGAATTAATAAAAAATCAAAAAAAAATGAATATTGAAGAATTTAATAAAGCTCTAACAAATGATAAACCAATTCAAAAAACAAATGTGGGATTAAAATCAGAAAAATGTAATATTATTTTATATAAAAAAATAGCATTAATAATGTTTGGTGATAAAAGAATAAATGAAAATGATGGAATAAAAATTTATCTCCATGGATATCAAATTAAATGTGATTAAATTAATGAATGGATATATAAATTAGATGAAATTTATTATCTTCATCTATGTTAAAATTTTTTTAAAAATTGAGTAAAGTAGATAAAAAATATTTTGACTTAAACAAACTTTTTTATTTAAAAAATTTGTATCCTGAATATATGTTCATATGTATTCCTCATCTGTGTGTGGAATTATTTTAAATTTTTCATTTGGATATATTTCTAATATATCTTTAAAATATAAATGAAAATTATACTTTGATCCATTTTGAAAATAAAATGGTATGAAGAAGTCTTTTAATGATCTATCATTTATGTTACATGAAGAATGTGCTGCTCCTCTATATTTTCCATTTAGATGATCATGGTCGGTAACTTTATTGTCCACATTGTAAAGTCAGCTTCGTTGTGTCTTTTAGTATTTTATTACAATATACACAAGTAGTTGAATTAATAAATTTTATTTCATCATCTTCAATCATAATTATTGATTTATTTGAATATTTTATAATATCTGCTTATTAATATCAACTAAAAATGTTATAAAATCTTTTATTGTATTTATCCTATAAGATTCATAATATTTTGATTCAACTAATTCTGGATAATTACTTTTTAAATAAATTCCTAATGATAAAGTTATTTGATTGATTTCCTCATTTATTGTTTCAAAATCACCATATAAAACAAATGGGATTTTATTTCTAAAATAGTAGTTTTTATATTCATGATAATCATCAGAAGGAAGGGTTGTATATTTTGATTATCATCTACGTCAAAAACGTTGACACTAATATTATTTTGTTTATTAAATTTTGTAATATCTTGAATTTTCATTGGAAAATTAATATCTCGGATATTTAGTTCATTAATAAAGGGATTATAATTATTTAATCTTTCTGAATGATCTTCTGCTGGATTAAGATAAGATAAAATTAAATATAAAAAAGAATTATCATCATTATTTTCAATATTTACAATATATGAAGATTTAATGGTAATTTTATATAAGAAGAGCTAATGATTGATATTTAAATAAATCTGATTTTAATAAATTTATAAATTTAAATTTCCATCCAGATCCTTGTAATTCTTTTTCTTCAATAAAGGTTTTTGATTGCTCCAAATTAAATATTATCGAATTTTAAATTCCATTTCTATCTATTATTCTAGTTGGTTAAAATAGAATTTATATGTTATTTCTTCTTTATTAATTGAATTAAAATAAGCACATTCTATTATGATTTGATATCCAAAATTTGTTTTTGTTTTTCAAAATATTTATTAATTATATTCATTAGCTCTTCCTCAAAATGAAATATATTAATTTCATTATTTTTTTAAATAATTCTAATTTACTTTTTAAAAATTTTTGTTTACTATAACCATATCTTTTATATATACTTTTAAATTTAGAATTTAGATTGTTTAACATGATTTCATTTACTACTTCTTCTTTTGATAATTCATTAAAAAATTATTATTATTAAATACATTATCTTTATGAAGTTTAGATTTATTATGAGAAATTAAAGCTGTTTTAGTTTTGAAATTTTTACAACATAACTCACAATATAATTCCCTCCTTTTGGATTTTTTTATTCTCGGTTTTGCTTATTTTTTATGTAATTTTTTATATATATTTTATTTTTCAATGTATATTAATTCAATAAATGACTATTGATAATATGATAAGTAGTGGCAAAAACAAAGATGAAACTCAAGACTTAAGATTTTTAATAAAATTCTATTTAAATGTTTTTAAAGTCTTTGAGTCACACATACATGTTATGAGTAATATGGAAATGAATAAAAAAGATCGAGATCTAAACTTTAATTTTTTATTTATTTTTTATTTAAAATTTTCATTATCTTATAAATTATTAAAAATTTTCGAATAAACCTCTATTTTTTAATTTTTTTTAGTAAACAACGATACAACTAAGCAATGATTTTAAAAACTAATTTGTTTGTTTTATTTTTAAATTGAATTTTGCAAACTTTTGTCAATACATTTTCAACATTTTTTTCAGTTTGTGTATATATCTCCCCCTAGGTCAGCTTTGAAACGCTGAGTTGAAAATGATACACACAATCACGCATACACACATACACGTTTGACCTTGAAATGTACTTTTATGAATGACCTTCTTAAAATGTACTTTTATCTTGGGTTTTGGGTTTGTTTATTGTTTTTACCACTAATTTTGCCAAATCTTGTCCCTTGTGTTTTCCATCTATTTGGACCGTTCAAGGAGGCACTTGGAGGAAGAAAGTTCAATTCAGATGTAGAGCTCAAAAAAGCAGTGTATCAGTAGATTCGAAGTCAACCAAAAGATTTCTTCTCCCATGGATTTCAGGCTTTAATTAAGCGGTGGCGTATGTGCAATGAACGTGTAGAGGACCATGTTGAAAAGTGACATTAACCTTCAAATATAAATTAATTTTTTATATAAAATAAATGTGTTTTAAGGTTATCTTTTTACTGACCCTTGTATATCTAAACAATGTAGTGTAACCAGTAGTGTAATTTAATTGTTTCTGTGAATTTATATCTAAATAATATAATTTAATGACAGACATTGAATGAATTCAATTTTAAGAATTAGAAGATTTTTTCATTAAAATTTACTGAAGTAGAGATTATTATTATGAAACATTTTGTTGTTGCTGAAGTTCACGAAAAAATGAACAATTAGTGTGATAGATAATACATAGATAAAAATAAGTGATGGATCAGTAGAAACGTTACACCTCAGTTCTATGTGCAGCTCACCTCTTTTGAGAGTTGCATAGAGAAGAGTTTGACGATTTTTACACCCAAACGTTTTCCATAAAACGAGTATGTTTATATACATTAAGATATTAACGAAATTTTAATTACTAATAGTTGGTTTGCGATGTAGAAAATCAAAATAAATAAATGACTGATAAATTCTAAATCAATAATAAACCAGATAATGTTCAAATAAACATAAACACAAAAAACATTATATAGTTCCAGTTATTGATGAATCATTGCGTCCTCTGGATGATTGTGTGGAGACTCCCAGGCACAACAGATGTACAAAATGAACTAAATCAACAATGATTCTTTTGTTTTACTTTTGTGATCCTTTTTGGTGTGATCAAATCTAACTGTGCATGAAATCTGTGCATGAAATTTTATTTTCTTTGTTGTTTTTACTCGTTTTACTGTTGTAGCTGCACAAAATTAAACTAGATTTGAATCAAAGCCTCACAATATAACTCTTTTGACTTAAAAATAACCTTTATACTCGTCACAAAAATCAAAAATTAAGAACTGTTCAAATTTCTAAAAATCAAAATTGTCCAACCAACTGAAAACCAAAAATCAAACACAAATAAATAATTCAAATCACAACTTCAAAACCAAATGATTAGAATGAAATTTAAATTAATGAAATTATTAATGACTGAAGCTTTAATTTATAACCTCACTTCAAACGCATTCGTTTGAGAACAAAATGATAATCATTTTCTCTTCATTCATCTCAGTCATAAAAAAATAATTAATTGCTAGAAGTCATAATTCAGGTGTGATCTAATGAAAATAAGAACTTTTTTATTAGCAAAACTCATATTGCTTATTAAATTGTTGAAAATATAATATATTTAAATTCTTTTTATAAAGAATGGATAATCAACTTATTTAATGAACATAAATGTATACAATAATACAAATTATTTTTTAATTAAATATATTAATGTTTTGTTGACATTTCATAGTTCTACATTAAAAAAGAAAATAAAACACTTAAAATTACTTTAAGTATATTATTATAAAAATAAAACTTAAAATTAAATTAAATTGATTCTATTGTTTAAGTTTTTAAAATACTAATTCAAGTTAATATTTAAAAATAACGATTCTTTCGTTTAAAAATGCTTAGATGATTTCCAATGAAAACTTGATATCAAATAACATCCTTATCAGCAAAGGTTAGTTTTTTTTTAAAAAACTTTTTCTAAAATTCTTCTTAATGATGAAAGCTAATTATTGATGTACTGATATAATTCAACTCTAATTTTTTCCTGATTGATTTGAAAATATCTTTCTAATGAATCTTCATTATAAACTTATTAGCACATTTTTAAAATTTAGAATATATGGATGAGAAGTACTGAAATCAGTTGTTATAAAGAATCGATATTCAAAACATACAGGTAATGATTTATGGAATGAATTTAGGAAAATATTTCATGATGAAACATTTAGTTTTGATTTAGTGATACATTTTTCACTCTAATTTTTTTCTGAATTGAATATTTTGAACTTTATTATTAATATTTTATTTCGCTTTTAATGTTTCAATTATAGATATTTCAATTACTATCGGAAGGGAGGAGCTTCAGACAACATGGAATCTTCTGATGATAAATAAAATTTTAAATTTCATTGGCTTTATTTTCAACAATCTTTTCGGTACTAGAAAAAAGTTATTTACAATGACAATTTAAAATAATTTTTATTCACTTATTCTTAGTGCGAGGTGTGATAGATTAAGTTATTAGTTTTCACGAAAGAATTTTTAAAATTAAATCTTCTCAGCTTTAATTTTCATTCTGAATTTTGTTTTTTATTTGGTGGTTAAAATGAAGTTAAGAAAAAATTCTTAAATATTAATTGTCGGCGATTTTTACTTGGTCTCTACTCTTCAAGAATAAAATTAACTTCAATCACTTGTTTCAGTATATTTTTGCGGAAATCAGAATAATTTCCTCAAAATCACATGGACATTTTAAGGAAAATTTCGTTGCATAATTGTTGGACATTGTTATAAGAATTGAATCAACATTATTATTTTTTATTAATTTAATAAAACTAAACCAGTTATGACTTCCTCTGTTTTTAATTCTAATTATTTCATCCAAAATGATTCGGCTTGTGATCAAGTCGATGATTCGTGTCCCATTTGCTTGGAATCGCTAATAGAATCACCGATTTCTGCTTTCCCATCGTGTTGCAATAAACATTTTTATCATAATCATTGCTTGATGAATGTAGTCTTGCAATACGGGAAATCTCAGTGGAGGTCGTGCCCTCTTGATAGAAAGCAGTTCAAGAGCTACAAATATCACACTGTCCGTCCAAATGGAAGTGTAATTACGACGTTCGTGAATTGGTCAATTAATCAAAACCACAAAGTAATGGTTCATAAACACTTTTTGGGTGATAAGTTTATAGGAACTAATGTTTACTCAATCGAGTCTAGCGCAATTGAACCCACTCACGTGGATGTTACCATTGACGGTAATCGGTTTCGATCCTTTCACATCAATAACAATGAAATAGGTGAAACATCATCCACAACTTCGGAAAATGTTGCCAAGACATGGCGATTTCATTTGAAAAAAAATTACCACCAAGAGATTAGTTCTGCAAAATTCGACATTGTCAAACTCGATACGGAACGCCACATTGTTATGTCTTTCTCAACTGAGCACAGCGAGGAAGTCATTGAACAATTGCAGCAGCAAATACGATTTAAGTGATCATTTTGTGTAATGTAAAAATCATTTTACTAAGATAAAGAAAAATAGAAAATGAGACAAATAGTTTGGGACCATTGTTAGGCTGATCGCACCTCTCAAAAATACATTACCAAAATTGAAAAAAGAATTAAGAAACCGGTATCGAACCTGAAATTAAATAAAAATTATATTTTGCAATTTGATTGAAATATTTTTTTTGTTACTATTTTACAACTTGTTGAAAAATTGTGTTTCATAATTTCATAATTATTTGCATTGGCTTACATTAATGATTATAAAGTTTTCAAAATGATTCTATATTTTGAGTATTATTTTTAGAGTTATCTGTTGACATCAAGTTTTCAAGGTGATTGATTTAGAAATTGGATATTACATCTAATGATTATTCCGTTTTTTATGCCATTCCTAATTATCATTTATAATAATTGAGTAGGTTTAATTCTTTTAGTTATCATAGTGTAGAGAATCTTTTTTATGTTATTAACAAACTCAATGCCAGTCCACTGCTACTCGGTAAGTATTCGTCCCTGTCCATATTTATGTTTTACTAGTAAAGACTCATCTATTTCAAATTTTTTGATCTTCTAATCAAAAAAATATGCATGTCAAACTTCAGAATTTGGCATACCATTTTCGCACAGTAGATTTCGGCAGCATTATATATTGATATCTCAAGTTACCATTCATACATAAATAAAATGGCTTTATTTACACCAATTCGATTTTTTCAAATATTACTCCATGTAAAAATCTTGTTCATTTTCGAAAATTGTTGGATTAAATTCTCTAGTACGAGTAAGGTCATTGTTTGCTAATTATCTAGTCACTTCATATTTTTATTATTTGATTCTGGTTTTACTTCGATTTTATTGTTTGACCTAACTTATTTATTGAACTATCGATTCATTTTTGTTTTTATTTATTTATATTCGTTTTGTGTATATTTTACTGTTTGATCTAACTGATTTCAAATAACAAGTATATTTTGGTGTTAACTATTGTTATTGCAAATAATATTTTATTGTTCAATTGATTATTTTTCTTTCATCATTAACATCAACCATTAATTAGGTGAAAGATATTTCAATTCCTACTACTAGTTTAATATAGTAACAATATTGAATAAAAAAACTAGAGAAATTAATAAACATGTATATATTTTTCCGGATTTAATGAAACGTATTATTGATCCGCATTTAAAATACTTAGAATTACATAGAATAATGCGAATATTCTGACACTATTCAATGTCATATTCATTATTTGTTAAATTTAGAAATTTTGTAATATTCAATTGGTTTTAAAATGATATTTAAAATTGAGAAGTTTAACCAAGAATTTCTAAACTTTTTTTTTAGTTTACAAAATTTATAATAATAATTATGGTAGTAATGTTAGTACTGACGAAATATGTTCAGTGGAAGGTAATAAAATGGTTAATAGATGCACGCCGTCTAATTGGCTTAAATGATTCAACGACGGAGATATGTCAATATCAAACAGACCTCGTTGCGGCCGGCAAACATTGGTGGATGAAAAGGCTTTACAGGCCTCAGTGGTAGATAATCCACATAAAAACGAGAAGTTTATCAGTAAGACTCGGGCAATCAAAAGATATAATAAACCGGAACTTGCACAAGCTTGGATTTTTTAGGAAACCACCAACAGAAGATCCTTGTGAATGAACTATTCAACAAGCTGAGCACACTATTTATTTGCAAACAGTTGCTAAAAAATTCTCTTAATGATCGTTTCTAGAAAAAGATCACAAATTGGGAATGTAATCTGGATTTTCTTCCATAATTATGACTGGGACTGGGTATCTGCTGACAATAAGCCGTTTCAAATGCCAAAACATGATCAATTTTGAAAAAAGAGGTTATGTTAAGCTTATGGTGGAATTTTGAACGAATTATCTACTTTGAGCTGGTTAGTACAGGCTCTTCAGTGAGTGCTGAGTTGTACGCAGAACAGTTGGGAGTGTCTATAATATTTTAAAGACACGTTATTCAAATTGAATAAACAGAAAGCGCGCTCTGTTACAACATGATACTGCTCTCGCGCACCGAGTTCTATCGACCACAACTGAACTTAAGAAAATGAATGGAATACAATTACTTCCACATTCACCATACAGTCCAGACATAGCCCCTTCAGACTATGGCTGCATTTTGTGGAAAGGTAGAAAAGGCTTGTCGAGTGTATTTTACCTTGAAATCTAAGGAATGGTATTTTCATCAAATCTGACAATTGGCAGAAAGATGGCTTACGGTCATTGTAAACAACAGATTATACTTCGAAGAATAATCATCATTTGTTCTTTTTTTATGTACATTTGAATAAATGTTGTTTTATGGAAAGACTTTTGATACACCCTAGTAATAATATAAAAATTTAGAATAATGTTAGAATCAAAGTTAATTAGTAGTAAAAATTATAAATGTGGGCATCACCATACCTCAACATTTAAAATCTATAATTTTTAAAATTTCGGACGAATTAGATCTGACAAGCCCAGTGTTGTAAGATATAACTAGTTGCATAATGGGACTGTGAAATTAAATTGGTCTTATAACGGGGTTGTCAGATTTAATGGAACTATAAATAGTATACTAAGTAAATATAAGAACAGGTTCTTGGATTTCTGGATTTAAAATCAATATAAAAATACTTATAAAGGTAATAATTATTAAAATAATTAATATTTTTATATTATTTATTTAGGCTATATATTTGTGGGCATGCGGAAGATTGTTTACTTTAAAATTGTTTGTTTAAACAAGAATGGAAGGTATCAGCCCTAGTCTACAAATTTTCTGATTTCACAGATCAAGGAATATTGGATAACCAATCCATAAGACTAGGTGGCCATGGCCAGACAGTGCAATATAATGAAACAATAATAAATCACAATGTCAAAGTTCACAGAGGAAGAACGCCAATTGCACCAACTTGGGTTTTAACCATTGTTGACAATTCTTTTAAACCAGCAAGAGAATACGTCGAAATTATACCCGATAAAAGAAGTGTCACAATTTTTCCTATTTTAGAAAAGGTGGTTAAATTTGGATCAATAATTTATACAGATGAAGCCTGTTCTTACAACATCTTGGGTCAGAAAGATTC
The DNA here is from genome assembly GCA_037834085.1 of Bipalium vagum. NCBI lineage: Eukaryota > Metazoa > Platyhelminthes > Tricladida > Geoplanidae > Bipalium > Bipalium vagum. The sequence continues at coordinate 2,914 of JBBMKC010196443.1, read as the reverse complement.
TGAGTACAAACATAATACGGTTGTGTATAATTACAATTTTGTTGATCCAGGCACTGGAATGCATACGCAAAATGTAGAAAGCTACAATAACAAAGTAAAAAGATAAAAAAAGATCGTAAAGCAATAGATGAATTTTAGAAGATTTTATCAATGAATATATGTTCTTAGACATGTTCAAAGAAAATTCATTTAATGAAATATTGTTATTGTTAAAATTTAATAAATCTTTGGTTTAATTAATTTATCAGTGTTGTGTTAATTTGTTCAAAAATTTAGGGTTGTGAAATTAAATTGGTTGTATAATGGGGTTGTGAGATTTAATTGACTGGGTTTGGGGTTGTCAGATTTAAGTCGTTCAAAATTTCAGTTAATTTATTTTTAAAAATTTAATAAATAATTACCCTACCCATAACCTTGAGCACGACATTTATTAAAAATATTTAATAAAAATTAATCATAAAATATAGTTTCAATTAATGGATTAGTTTTACATAATATATCTGGTGCTATCTATTCTAAATATTAATCTCAATTGATTAGTGTGTAAATGATGTGTTAAGACTATTGATTTATTTTTTTATTTATATATTTTGTCTCAATTTTTTATTTTATTCATTTTTTAATCCATTTAATAAAAATAAAAATGGAAGAATCATTACAACAATTATTACATATTTTATCACAAAAATATTCAACATCTTTTAATATAAAAATTAAAAAATCATATATTATTTTCAATTTACAAAATCTATTAATATTAGATTCAATTTTTAATTATAAATTCTGTTTAATATACCTTTTGTCTTTTATTTCGATTTTTAATATTAAAGAAAATATTGATATAAAAGTGTGGGAATCGTTGGAAAATAAAAAAGTAAAAGATTCAATGAATAATTTAGCAACCAGCTACAATATTAATACAGTTACAATCATGGTAGTGGAGAAATTTTATCGAACAATTTATTGTGAACATTATATGGTGATCATATTTTATTGAAAATTTTGATCATCAACATTTTAGTGTATTAAATAAAACTTTTTATGAAAAAATTAAATAATTTCTTTTTAATTAATAATACAGTTAAAAATATATGAAAATAAAAAAAAAGTTAAATTTAAGTAATATAATAATAATAAAAGTACCTGAGCGCATATCAACTTGAACAAAGAGCAATGAATGAAACTCAAAAATTCTTCAACCTGAAAAAAGAAAAAAAAATAGCAAATTAATTTCATAAAGAATTAAGAAAACTCAAAAATTTCTTAAAGGTTAAAGGTTTTGATAAAGGTGATATTTGGAGTGCATATTTAACCTTTTTACCAGGAAAGAAAGATAAAATAATATTAGCAGTTATTGATATATACACAAGATATGCTTTTGCTGTTTCTTTAAAAAACTGGGAAATGTATAACAGATGCCTTCGATGAAATGTTTGGAGACCGCCAACGAAAACCTAAAAAATAGGTTGATATCATTTTTTTTCATCGGCATATCTTCTTCATTATAATTAAATTTATATTCATTTTCTTTATATTATGTTGTACTTTCTTTATGATATGAAATTTGATATTAAATAAAATATGAATTGATTGACCATATAAAACAATTTTTATCTTATACTGGAATGTTAATTATTGAATGAGATTGGAAAGGTAAGGCATTAAATGATCATCCTTTTAAATTTCTATATCAATTGAAAGAATTACATTAGAAAAGCTATCAATAGTCCAATCAAACTTTTTAATCTCTGACATGTATTTCCCATTTCTTCGAATTTTTTATGATATTTTCTTTTGATGTCTTAATATTATTTAATGTTAATATTGCTTCTACAGCACATAAAGCTTTTAAAGTGAAAATTTTAAATCAGTTGGATCAAAAAATTTTATATTTAAGTTTAATGCAAATTTAAATTGTTTAAGAAATAAAAAAAAATGCTTAAACATGATAAAAAAATGGCTCTTTAATTTTATGAAGAAAATTAATTGAATAATTTCTCACACAATTCCCTTCATATTTAATACTAGAAATTAAATAATCCTTTGAAGAATTATAAAATCTATCTCGTAGAGTAAAATTATTTGAATTTTGTTGAGTAAATTGTTGATTATTATTATTTTGAACATTTAACTTATTTGGATTACTATTTTGACAATATTTTTCATGTTCAATTCTTGTAGCAACTGTTCTAAAACATCTCCACAAAAATCACAAAGCCTTTTTTGTGGTTGAACGTTTTTTAATTTACACTCCTTTTATTAAGTCTGTTCACCCTCGTTTATTTTATTAAGAAATTTCATTTTCAAAAGATTAAATACACATATACATATATTATTAATCAGACAACTTTATTACATATCCGAAATCACTCAAAGTACTAAAATCTTGTTGCCCCACCTCTGGGTTTGACAATAGCAGTCATTCTATCAGGTAATGATTCATGTAATCCATGTATATAATCCGTTGGAATATTGTACCAAACATCTTGGATTTCCTTCCAATACTCGTTAGCATTGTGAACCAATACATTTTTCAATTCCCAAGACATATAGCTCCATAAATTTTCTATAATATTAGCATCAAGAGAATTTCCAGGCCAAATACACACGCGGATGTTATTATGATGCAAGAATTGTGTTGTCGATTTCGAAGTGTGTACTGGTGAATAAATTAAAAATTTCTTTTTGGAAAAATAAGAGCAAGAGCCACGATGCTATTGCCATGGATAATTTCATTTTTATATTTCTCGGAGTTTAAGATGCTTTTTACACGCCTTTGTTGACCAACCCCATTAACAGAAATAATACCCCAAACATGTACCTGGAAATACGCATAAACGCCCATTCTTTACGTCTTAAACGTTGCTTAAAATTGAGAAAAGGTTTTGGTGTTGCAACATATCGTCTTAAACCA
>JBBMKC010196432.1:0-14693 GCA_037834085.1 Bipalium vagum | reverse complement strand
AAAAGTACAACAAGACGGTGACAAAACGCGGCATGCAATATATTTGGAAGAAATATCTCGAAACAGGTTCGGTGAGTCATAGGATTGTTTCGCCAGCTATTGTTTCACCACAAGCTTCACGAGCTATAAGACGCATTTGAAAAGCAAACTGCTTTGCATCTGTTCCTTACATCACCAATAGGTACAATTCAAATTATGTCCGAAATGTATCTGTCAGTACCTTCCAGAAAATTCTGGAAAAATATGGTTTTCGAAGTTATACAGCATATAAGAAGCCGTATTTGAAAATGCATCAACGACTCAAAAGACTTTTCTGGGTTAAGACTTACAGTGCTTGGGATGCAAATAAATGGGGTGATTTGTTATTCAGCGATGAGTGTTTCTTTCAATCCTATTCGTCATCAAATAGATTATTGGTTCGAAGAACTGCATTGGAAAAGTATAACCCTGCCTTTATCCACCCAGTTATGGGACATTGCCTATCTATTCATGTCTGGGGTTGCTTCAGCAGTAATTGAGTTGGACTTCTAAAAAAATCAATGGAAATATGAATGCCGAGAGATATCAAAAAGACATACTTCATGACTTCGGTATAGTTGGCAAAATGCAAAAAAGCAGCATTCGTTTTTCAACAAGATTTGGCTCCTCCTCATAAGGCCAAAAGTACCCAGGCTTTCCTACAAAATAAAAATATTGAAGTCTTACCTTGGCCAGGTAATTCTCCTGACCTGAATCCGCTAGAAAATATCTGGGATATCCTTAAACGTCAACCAAGTCCAATAAAACATAATTGTGCTTAAGATTTATGGAATGAGATCCAAAACAAATGGTACAACCTTTCTCGTAACACGTGCCAGAAAATTGTGAAATCAATGCCCAAAAGATTACAATTGGTCAAGAAATCAAAGGGATATCCTATTGAATATTATGACTTGTTCATTTAATAAATTTCGTTGTTTAAAATATTCTTTTCAATTGAAATTATTTTTTATATGGGGTGAACAGACTTTTTACGCGCACTGTAAGTCAAAATCTCGAATCGTTTATACTTGTAACCAATTTATTATACTTAAATTTATTAATACTTATATACTTATTAATTTATTATACTTATACCAATTTACCAAAAATATAATACAAAGATAATAGTTAATTATTTTTAAAAGAACTATCAGTAATTTATGGAAAAAAATATTTTTGACTTGATTAAATGATTGGATTGGTCGAATTATCAGAATATTAAAATAAAACACCCAAATTTATTAATTTATTAAGTACAGCGTTTTCTTACCATTGTAAATATAAAAAATTAAAACAATTGTGAACTTATTTGATAATTATTGATTATACAGTGCGTCACAAATTAATTGCCGTACTTACAAAAATGACATTATCTTTTGTCCAAAGATTTCAAAATTTTCAAATATTTACGCAATGTATTATTATTAGTTATTAGTCTCTTAATGCAAATGTAAAAAATTAATTGAAAAATTCTTTATATAACCAACAATATTAAGCAAAGAATAAAAATATCAAGAAAAAACCGTCAAAAATTATTTTCCGCAATTTCCAAAAAATCGATTTTTTTCACAAAAAATATACCAATACGATTCTAATAGTTTATTGAGCTGCCGTGAGCATAAATAGTCTCATAATTTCTATTTGGCATTGAAGTTACCAAATTTTCCAGGATGTATTGATCCATGTCTTCCCAACAGCCAATAACTTCCGATCGCAGCTCATCAATGGAATTGAACTGCTTTCCACCAGCATATACCTTCCGAACCAACACTCCTCATAAGTTTTCTATGGATTTAGATCCGGTGGGTACGGCGGCCAGTGCATAACTTCAATGTTTTTGTCTTTTAGCGATTCCATAGACAAGGCTGAATCCGCCAAAATCTTTTATAAAAGGTAGTAGATTGTCTTTCAGGAATCTCTGATACCCACATTAATTTAGATTGCCGGAAACAGTCGCCAGACTCGACCTGCCATTGAAATTGAAACAGGGCCAAATCATTAAAGATCCTCCGCCCGAGTGTCTTTTGGAAAATTGCATGTTTTCTTTTCTCAAATCATGCCAACAGTATGCATAAATATTTGGTCCGTCTAAATTAAATTTCTTTTCGTCACTCCAGGTGACCTTCTTCCATTCGTCGCCCCATGCTACTTTAGTTTTTGCACATTGCAAACGCTTCAATTTGTGTTCAACTTTCAGTGGTGGTTTCACCATCATTTTCGTATTTTAAGACTTTGGAATTGCTGATAACACGGCGGATAGTCTCCTTGCTTACGTTTAAGTTAAGTTCATGATATATTGTCAAGTTTGAAATCGATTTATTGCTGGCTTTGCGAATAAGCAATCGTTTCGTTTTTAACGAAATCTTTGTCTTTGGGCGAGGCTTACGATTTTTGCTATCTCCATTTTTCAAATAATATCTTATGGAGCTTTCATTTCTGTTTAACTTATTTCCGATCCATCTATTTGACCGGCTTCGTGGTAGGCCTTAATCATCCCTTTCTCAATGTCGGACATTTTGTTTAAATTTGGCATGGTTAGAATTTACTAAACAGTTTAAATTATAATTTTTATTATTATTAATTCTCACTTATTATATATTGTAAAATTTTTAAGTATAAAATTAAAATTAATATAGAAAATCCATATTCAATTTAGTACGGCAATTAATTATGATCAACAAAAATTTTGAATTATATAAACAAATTAAATTTCAAATAAGTTCTTATATCTTGTACTTCCATCAATTTTATGAAAATTTAATTACGGTTTAATTACTACTGGAATTTAGGGAATTTTGTACATATTAGGACGAAGAATAGTTTTAACAAAACGCGTATGACTACATTCAATAATGGCAAGTCCGCAAACATTTACGTACAACACCATCACTCAGGTATTTTGAAGAACTTTGACAATGCGGATTTCTGGACGCTAGATTCTATGAAGAAATTCAGAAAAAACAAGGTCCACCTGTTCAATCTCGACAATTCAATTCGGGATGAAGATGACTATTCAGAGACATATGTATGAAATTGGGAAATATTTGAATTAGGAATTTGATTTTTTTATTTATATTAGCAAAGAAGAAGTAAAATCTGACCAATCAAAAACGGAGGCACTTACAACATACAACTGACTAAAATGCATCAGAGGTCTATGCAGGTTTTTAGGAATATTTAATTACCACAGAAACTTTATCAAGGATTATGCGGTCAAAACAAGAACGTTAGAAAAAATGTGTGGAGTGGAAACTAAAAAATTAGAATGGAATCAGGCTGTTGAAGAAGCATTTGAAAATCTAAAGTTGGTACTCACAACAACCACTATTTTGAACCTTCCTGACTGACGATAGGAATTTAATTTGGACACCACGCAATAGGAGCGGTTTTGACTTTAAGTTGATGACAAAGAATTGGAAGGAGTAATAACTTAAGGATCACACCCGCCGAATGGTCATGAGAGAGACTACTGTGTCACATGAAAAGAATTACTGGCAGTTTTCTATTTTTGTAAGCATTTAATCACTATTTATTAAAAAATCCATAAGTTATATTCTTGAGTAGTCATTTGTAAATAAGAATTCAAAGTCGGAGCAATAATAATATATTTCATTAAATCCAATTAATCAAACAGACTTTTCAAACTTGGACCTCATCTTTTATTAAAATTAAGTTATTTACTTTTTTAAAATTAATCAACATATATTTTAAATATTTCTTTAAAAATATAAAAAACGTAACATTATAATTTTTTAAAAAAATTAATTAAGTTATCTAAGTAGTTTAAATACACAATTAGAATATTGTATATGGAGATATATTATCGAAGAGAGAGTATTCATTATGCAAACAATGCTAAACAAAAAATGAATGGGGTAAGTTAGGAAAGATGCGAACGAAAAAACTGAATGTGGTAACAGACGACATTGATGCAGTTGGCGATTGAATGAGTGAGAAGGAAGAGAAAATAATTTGGAAAACACAGAGTCAGAGAAAGTATACCGATATTTAAAAGATAGATGTAGGATAAATAAAAACTAAAATCAATCAAATAGTGCAAGCATACAAAGCTTGCCAAAAGTATGAAGTACTAACCTCGAAGATGAAGGAAGAAAGAATAATGGCTCAATACTCTGAGATATTTAGTTACATATAAGAGGATATTTTTGATCATTGAGAAAAACGATGAATCGAAAGAGGTATATTCCGGGACTAGTTGGTAAGCTGAGTAAGTACATAGTACTGATGACGATTGGGAACTATAATTCAGAAAATATTAATGAATGATTGGATACCCAAACTGTTACACGTGTATTGTTGGAGAGTTTTCGAGTTTGCGTACGTATTCTTTTCTTCTAGAGAACAGTTTTATCCCGCTTTCATCAGTAAAAATCATCTCATTCCTAAAAGAAGGAAGCAGTTTCTATAATCTCTGCATTTTTTATATGTGGTTAATTTAAATATGGTTTCTTCGTTGCAATTCGTCCGAACAACCCATACTTTCTCAGAATGTGCTTCATGGTACTAATTGAGGAAGTTTGGCTGGATTTCCAATCGATATAAAGATCAAGTGCTGTTTTCTGGGGAAAGAGGAAAAAATAAAGTTTGATCTGAAATAATTTTAAAAAATCGATTTTTCTATGATTCTACATTTCTTTTTTTTCTGAATTTTTCTTTGGAACAAGAATGACAAGAATGAATTTGGATCTGCACACTAGAGACCCAGTAAAGGTAAAGTCAATAGATACAACAAAGACCAGAAGAAATTTCAGTCTGGGAGAAGATGTGTGAACAAAATTCAAATGCTGAACTAAGGATCAGTGGCGTTTCAATGGCCCACTCTGGGGGTAACAAAGGTTCACGACAGATATATTCTACAGAAAGGAAACGGCAAAAGGATCGAGAAAATTTGGAAAAACTGAGATGTCTTTTAATGGGGATAAAAGGAATTATGAAGCTAATTTAAACAATTAAATAAAAACAGCTAATTAAATTTGTTTGAATAATTAGTTGTTGCAGGTTGGCAGATTTTTGAAAGAAAAAAGTTTATATATTGAGTTAACTTCTTTAGAACAGATTAACAAATATAATTATCATTTGTCCATTAAATATATGGATAATTCATCAGTCCAGTATTGTATTCAAAGAGTTTTATTAGAGAATCTTAGGTGAACCATTTCCAAAACCACCTGTAATCAATCTGCAGCCTAAGTTTATAATACAATAAATAATAATTACTGACAAATGTCATTAATCCGTTTGCACGGGAAGATTTAGAACAATGTTTACTTTGATAATATTATAAAATAATCACTTGATAATAACCTTGATAACAGACCTCCATGAAGATATTTCTCATCATTTGACAATTGGTATTATTTACATTTCTACATTTCTTTTTTTTCATACAGCCAGAGATATTTGCCAAGTTTCCGTTAAGATTAATATGAATAAGAATAATCATTATATGAATAATAATAATATTATTAATAATAACGAATCGTCCAAAGGTCCAACCACAAAATTAAGGACAGTGAATGTTTAAATTTATTATTTGTTTTAATGTATTAATTAAAGATTAATTTGCTGAAAAAGTTAACTGACATTTATCTTAAAAATTATTTTAAGTCAAGAGGAAAATTATCAAAGGACATGTCATTATGTTATATAAAAAATAATTTTAATATTTTAATAAAGTGAAATAAATTTGAAAAAAATGCCAACTTTTTAATAATGAGATTTTAAAGTGTGAATTTGATGGAAAATATAAACTAGGTTATTTTTAATTTTTAGATGAACTGCCAAAAAATTAAATTTATAAATAATATTAACAATATAAATATTTAATATTAAATTCCGCAAATGGTGAAAGTACAAATAATTTATCAACGTGGAAAATGCAGTCTCTACGCTTTTGACATTGCCAATTGATTTGGTTAAACAAAACTTGTCATAAATCAATTAATAAGTTCCAAAACCCACATCTTTAGACTAAAGTTATGACAATTATTTTTTATTTTTTATTTTTCTTGAATTAATTTGATTATTTAAACAATTAATTAAAGCAGTCATTTATACATTGAAAATATTCCTTATAGTGAAAAAAATTAAAAATTTTAAAAATTTGAATAATCATACTTAATAAAAATATAATTTAACATTAATAAATATAATATATTTTTTATTATATAAATTTTTAATATATAAATTATTATTTTTTATTAAAAATATAATTTAACATTTATAAATATAATATATATTTTTATTACATTATTTTTGCATTTAAATTAAAAAAAACTGTCTTCAATTAAATAAAAATTGATAAATAATCAATTATACTGATATTTATTGATCAACTCAGTCCTTTTGATGCTCGTTGTTTTATTAAACTGTTTAAAATATAAACTTAACTTATAAATAATAAATAATATAAAAAGTAATATCAACTATAATGTTATCAAATTAAGTCTCAGGTGAGAGTAGAAGGTTCCGTTTTAATTGAAACGAACGTTTTAAATATATAAAGAAAATGTTGTTAATACTTTCGTTAGTTTTAAACAAAAAGCAATAAACATGAAAAGATTAAATATTTTGTCTTAATCTCTAATACTTTCTTCTTATCAAAAGGAATGTCACAATAAAACTACATATATGGCATTCCAGAGTACTTTTAATATTATTCTTTCGAATAATCCTTTTCTCTTTGAGACGAAATGGCAGAAATGTTAGAAATAGTAAAGAGATTCATAAATTGTATACAGTAGGAGGAGTTAGAAGGGCTAATAAACATTATAAACATTTCGCCGATATACTAAAAGCTCAGTTTTTATTGTATCTTGTTTTTCCACCTTACATCCTTAATAATTGTGTGTGCCTTTAGAAAGTTAATATTAACTAATTAATAATTAATAGTAGAACTAGCATTTCAAATTATTTATAATAATAATTTATACTTAATAATAATAATTTATATTCAATAATAATAATTTATAATTTATAATAATAATGATAATAATGATAATAATAATAATAATAATAACAATAACAATAATAATAATAATAACAATAATAATAATAAAATTTGCTTATAAGTGGTCAAATAGAAAGAAACATTTATTTTAATCATGTGTTTTTAGACCGAAATAACTATTAAGTCTCTTTTTTGACAGAGTCGTTCAAAAAAACATGATCCTAAATGTTTTATATTTAATTATTAATTTTAAAATTTAGTTATTTGTGTTACTTATAACTTAAACTTTTATTCTTAGTTAAAATCTACCACTTATATGTATATAGTAGCAGATCTTAGCAAACAATAAATCTGATACCGTTTCTGTGAATATTATAAAGGTACCAGATGAAAAGACGTTGCTCTGAGAAAAGTGGAAGAAGAACATAAATAGTCAAAGCAATAGTTTCGAATATTAAAAATAGGAGCAGAAATCTTTAAACAGATTTGACAGAATTATCCACAGTTCTTAGACAATCAAATTTCTTACAATAATTATTTGAAGATAAACCAATGGAGACCCAATGATCCGACTAGAAGTTCGAGTCCTTGATAAACATTATGATATTTAATAGATAAAGAAAATATTTCCCATATCATTTCATTGACATAGAGAGAAAGTACTATTGATATTCTCAGGTCTTCATAAATCTTCAGATCAATACCAACAGAATTGAAAGACGATCTTCAAGTATGATAACGATAAGATTTTTATCCGTATCCGTCACGTTCAGAAAAAGAACGGACTGAATATATATTTTGAATATATATATTTTTTATTTTATTTTGTTTATTCCTCTAATGTCGTTGTCATCTATTATTAGCGAGCTCTCCTGAACATCGCATTCATTTAAACAAGCAAATTGACAATGCTAATTAACAGCCCAGATTTTCGTTTTCAGAACATGAATTTTTTCTTTTATACTTTATAATTGAAATTTTCTCCTATACCCAAACCTTTCTATAAAAAAAATTAAAAATTAATTTCGACTTTGCAATTAGAAAATGTACGTTTTTTCCATTTGTAAATTTTTTTCTCTCTCTCCTCTCTCTCTCAACGGAATATATTGATTAATTTGAAAAAGGCAAAATCCAGAAATCAATAAAAACCATTTGAAAACAGATTGGCACATTGTCTGTAATTAAAGTTGAAAATGTTTCTAGTAATTATGGATTAATTAAAGGGAAAATAATTCCTAATAAGGTTAATACTCAACTTCCTCACTTCATTGAATAAGTTAGAAATATCAAATAATTGTTTAGTTTCCTGTTTGAGGCCAGGAAATCCATCCAAATGCTGTCTTAGACATCTCAAAGTATAGTTTGGGACAAAATTCAAATGTATTTAATCGATTTCCTATTACCGGTACGATTAATCATTCAATGAACAAGTTTTCATTATTATTATTATTATTACTATTATTAATATTATTATTTTTGTTGTTGATGTTGATGTTTTATTATTGTATTTCATTGTGTTCCCACTAACCGTTTGTAATGTGAATAAGAAAATCAATTGGGAAATTTTCCTACTTTAGTGAACTTGATAACTGAGGTTTCTCATTCACGTTTACATCAATAGATATTGTGAGATTTTGCTTTAAAAAGTTGATATATTTGGTACTTTTGCGATCTCATTTTCACGTAATCTGGTGGCAGGCATCAAATTGTGAAGTCTTCACTCTCTCTCACTGTGAAATATTATCCTAAATCCCATAGTAAAATTTCCCTTAATTCTCACCAAAGTAGCAAGGAAATATATTCCATTTTCTTTAATTGGTTTTTTGGTTACTATCTCTACTATCTATTGAAATTGTTGAGGGTTTCTCTTTCGATTTTTTTACGTTGGTTTTTTTCAGACCATCATTCAAACCCATAGGAATATACATATGAAGAAAGATTAATAATAATTTTAACAATGCTCTATTTTCAATACTACTTATTAAATATATGAAGCCTAGTACAGAGTATGTAAGTCTGAATAACAAATAATATTATAATAATTTTTAGAGAAATTTAACCAAAAAACTATTCAACTGAAAAGAAATATGGAAAATATTGCATTCATAAAAATAAAATATTACATTATTTCTTAAAGAAAAATTCTTTTGTTTCAGTTTACACGATAAATTGAAAACTCTGCAGAAATTGATAAAAAAATAATTGAAAAATATATTAATATTTAAAGAAATAAATATGTAATTTTTATTTTCCTATAAAAAATAAAAATTAAAACGAAATAAATGTTTAAATTTATATTAAATCAATTTATTAAAACAAAAGGAATTCTGACATTGTACGCTGTAACCTTAAAATTATCATTATAATTTAATAATATTTATTACATATTTTAAAGAATTTCTTTATTTAACATTTATTAATAAAACCCAATGAAAATGTTCACAAAACATGTGAGACCAGATATCTTTAACAATAAATATATTGATCCAAATAAAATAACTAATTTGTACATCCTAGTGAAAAATAGCTCACAATATTTCTTCTTGTTTAAGTAGACAGATGTATGATAAATATCGGAAAAGCTTACATTTCAGGTTGTGTATAATGTCATTAGTACATAAATTCACATATATAAAAAGATCTGCAGCCATTTTAAAGATCTCTCTTCCTGGTTCGTGTTTAAATTACTATTTTCTGAAAACATCAATTAATGGGAAATTTGGAGCGGTATTTGATCACATTCTACAATTGTAAATTTAAACAAAATTTCTTTACAACAGGATTTTGAAATGGTCCCAGGATCACAATCGATAAAATGACTTTAAAATAATAAATATATTTTAGATTTAATGATTTTAATATGAATTGTTTTTTTTATTTATTTTTTAAAAATATTTTACTATAACTATTTTGTTCAGTACATTAATAAATAATTCCATTTAATTAATGTAAAATAATAATTAATTTATTAATAATAACAAAATTCAAATTACCCGAGACTTCATTTTTTTTAATTTAAAATTAAAAAATTAATACTATTTTATAAAAAAAAGTGAAAAATAATTATCGATAGAAAAACGTAATTTTTATTAATAATTATCAATTTCCCCCCCCCCACCCGAAAAAAAATAACAAAGAAAAATATATCTTACGAGCACTTTAATTTATAATTGCAAATTATGAAGTTTCAGAAAAATTATCAACTGAATACAATGTATAATGAAGAGAGATTCTATCTTAATTAGAGATAAAACAGACTAAAAGAAAACCGTACTACATATTTAATCTGCTAATATCAGCTTATGAAAAATGATAAAAGAATTTCTTTCAAAGATGTTAATGCATTGGAAGACTGTAATCAATTATTATATTATAAAATATGATAAAATACAGATGTAGCATTTGGCTGAATATTTCGGAATTTTCGTTGCTTTCATCAGTAAGATCCCAGATACGAAGAAAAATGTTAAAATTGAAACATAGAGAATCTCGGATAATTTATCATAATTTTTAACCAAGACAGGAAGGGTATAAATCTTCATTGAGAGACAGGCATGTTATCAATAATAATATCAAGAAATAATTAGTAGAATTATTACAACATTTATATGCGGTTTTTTCTTTCGTTACTCCTGCTTTTATGTGATCATAATCATATTGCAATTCATTTATATAATTTTTATACGGATTTCACAGAAATCGCATATATCGCGTCTGTTACGTAGAATTATCTTACATTTTTAGTAATAAATAGAAATAATATAAAATCGCTGTAGGTGATAAAAAACATATTCTTGTTATTTTCGTCATCCTCCGAACCGTAAGTGCAGAATTATGTGAGAATATTTAAAAATGAACAAAAAAAATTCGGTTTAACTTGTGAATTTTAAAAAATGAAAAAAAAAATTATACAATTTTTAAGCTAATGAAAAATTGCAAAAAAATATAAATGTTAAATGTTTATAATTGAAATTTTGTAACGGTTATATTTTAATAAATAAATATAAAAAATAAAAAATGGAGAATAATTAATTTAACAAGCAATAATTTAATATTAATTTTTTAAACAATAAATTATTTAACGTTATTACTGTTTATATCATTTATATATGGATTAAATTAGAGAAAATCACAAAGTAATTTGTCTAAGTTTTTATAATTTTTATTTAAAAAATAATTTTAAATCAATATTATTTTTCTTGAATGACAGTATAATTTTATTTCTAAATTCATTGTTTTATCCTAGAGAGATTAATTACAATTATTTCACGGAAAACGTTCCTTTCTCTGATTATCTTACTAATATTTCATAATTTTCAATTTTACTTTTCATTTTTATTTTAAACAAACAAAAAAAAATATTCCTTTTTTTCCATTTTTTCCTCGTTAAAAAGGTTTATTTTTCATGGTATTTCGATATCAATGTTTGCCGAACAAGTGTCCCTTTAATTCCAATGAAACAATTCTCTAAGTTAAGAGACAAAACTAAAAAACCAAGGTCTTAATTATATTCGTATAAAAAATGTAAATGAATGAATTTCGAAAATCCCTTTCTTTAACTTCCCAATGTTTTTGTAGGATGTGGAAAAAATAAACTGTCAAAATTGTTATTAAACAAATTTAATAACATGGTATAATTGAAAAATATATAAAAATTAAAATTAGAAATAAAAAGTCTTATGATCAACTTTTGATAATTGTTGAAATATTTATAAATCTATAATTAAGTTCTCCAAATAGTGATATGAAATAATTATTTAATATTATTGTAAAATTAATAGTTTCATTTTTAAGCTTTCCATAATATATCATAATACAATAATGTTGACCTATAATAACAAAAAAACAATAATAATAATAATAATAATAATAGTAAAGCTTCATTCTCAAAAATGACATACCTAAGGGTATCGATTCTTTTAAACATTTTTTGAAAATTGCGTTGAAGTTTAAATAATTATTTAAGAGATCATGGCCTATATGCTTGATGTGATAAAAAATTGAACAAATTCCAATTTTTAAATTTTTTTCCTAGTGTTTTCTTCTCGGTTAGTGGTCTGCAATTATCTTGGTGCAGGATTACTCGGTTCCTATTGACCAATCTCTGGTGCATCTTTTCGTTCATTCAATTTAATTTTGCGTGATAGAATCCGGCGTATAATTGTTCGGAATTAATTCAAAGTGAATTATGCCTTCGAAATTCAACCAATAGCACTTTTTTGAAGACCATTCTCTTTATGGAACTGTTTTGGAGATCTGGCCTATATCCATTGATAGGACTGCCTCCGTCTATCCATTTTTCAACTGAGTTAACAATTTTGCGATTAAAATTGTTACCACAAGGATTTTCAAACAGTTCATTGGATATTTTGAGTTTATATTTTGCCTATATTTATTAGAACTAAAATAGAATAAAAAGTCAAATATTATTTTACACCAGTTCATTTACCTACTTATAGAATATTTAATAACCTTCAAAATGATATATAACTCAATTAATTTAAATATTTTTAACTACATAATAAATTAATTCGAAATAGTTAAGCAAAAAAACGAAGTTACTTATGACATATTCTAAAAGAAGAACTATTTCCCAAGATATTCAATATTTATTTTTTGTTATTTTTTCTATTTATTATTTGTGAACACAAATCTGACTAATATAATAAAATTTCAATGTTTATTTAAATAAGTGATTTCCATATAATTTATAAATCATAAATTTAATAAAAGCATAAACAGCTTCTTAATATCTCAAAATAAGTAATAATTATACTTTTAATATATCTGTAGATAAGCTGTTTTGATAACCCAAATGTTCTTGGTGGGGATAATACAACCCATTAATCAAGTGATCCTGATCTATTTGAGAATCTTGGTTTTGATGATGAAGATAATAATCTTGTGCAACAGAGCTGTTATCTAAACCTATTACTTTCTTGGCACTCAAGGCATGATCGAATATTGAACGACTAAGTTTTGGTTCGCTAGTGGAGTCCAGCTGATAAGAATATCTAGAATTAATATCAATATGTAGATCTTTATCTATCGATTGTAATGTGGAAGCAGCATTCCAAGGTGTATTCAAAATCGAAGCTGAAGAAGCGCCGCGCGAAGATGTCGAACTGTTAGTCATTGAAGGATCATGAGAAGAAGACGTTTGTATTTCTGATAGCGAATCACTAAGATATTCAGCTTCATTGGTAACGGATTTCGGATATGAATGAGAATGAGCCTCAGATTTGATAATATCAATAGAATGACAGACCTCTTCTGATTTCATAATCTCATCCGCCTTATATATAGATCGACAACGTTTTTGCATGACATTGATTTCGTTTGATAACTTGCCATTGGAATCGGTCATTGACAAAGTTCGTTTTCGAAAAGCAACATTCAGCTGTGGGGATTGTGTCACACGTCCATTAACAATCGAGGATGAGACTAATTGTTGATCGTTTTCTTCGCTGCAAACACTAATTTCACTATTGGAATCTTTTTCATCATTGTGTGAATTTTCATTATTAGCAGTCGGAGATACAGACTTTTTGTAAGCTCCTTGATTTCTTTTAACACTGTCGTGGGTTTCATTTTCATCAGTATTTGATGTTGACTGGTTATGTCTTCCATAATGGTAGTTATCGATCTGTGACATACCCGTCAATTGGTGAGACGTAGAAGATGGGAAAGGAGGCGGAGGATGTGAACCCATTACAGATCTGCTATAAGCAGTTAGTTCTTCTACCATACCTGAAAACAGTGAATAAAAAAAATAACAGTCACTCTATTTTTACCTCTGGAAAATCTTGGTGGATATATCCGAGAATCGGAAACTAATGATGGATAAGAAAGTGAATTTTGAGGATAGATATTTGGATATTGGTTTCTGTAACCTTCATTATGTAGTTTGAAGTCGTTAGAATTTATATGATGTAACAGCGATCTAGAGTAAAACGGATTCAATACCCCCGGTGGTATTGGTAAGAAAGGTCTGACGTGAGATATTGGAGAATTAATAGCAGTTGGAGAAGATTCTGATGATGACATTCCTATACCATTTTGATGGCCATTAGAACCGACAGCAGATGATCTAAAATTAAGACCCATGTTTGTCGGCATGTTATGTGGGTGAGTTGAGTTATTCGAGTTATGTATTGACCCAGTTAATCTATGAATGGACGAACTAGGATTAAGATGATATGATCCATGATGCATTGTGTTTCCCATGATTCCTAAATTAGATAATTGTCAAATCTTGAAGAATACTTTAATAAAATCATTTATTTAATGATAACATTGTATATATTTTTCCATAATTATTTTTTATTAAATTAATTTTCTTATTCGTTAAAGACCAATTCATTATGTATAAAACCTAATAATTTTATCAATGAGATCCCGGTCGAAAGTGATGGTGATTAGAGACAATAAATTCGAAATCAGTTCAATTTTGTTTTCCATGACAACGAAGTGGTTACACTATAAAATTGAATTTGTTCTTAAATTTTCAATCTGATTTTGATTAATTAAAACAAATGTGTAATCTGTTAGTATTAAATCTTTTTAAATGTTGAAAACGTCATTCCCTTATAGAAAATACACTTCTGTTTACACATGATTATTTTTCTGTAATTTCAATTAGTTATTTTATTATTATTATTATTATTATTATTATTCTTATTCTTATTATTATTATTATTAT
>JBBMKC010196421.1:0-14697 GCA_037834085.1 Bipalium vagum | reverse complement strand
TTATATAAATTAAACGTTTGAAGATTAAATATTAAATGTAAGTACTTCTGTCTGTCGAATACTAAGATTTTATAAAATAAGTATTTATTAAAATGATTAAAATTGCAAGATTAACCGACACCGAAAAGAGAATGATCTATGCCAACAACGACGCCGGAAAATCGAACAGATGGATCGGCACTAAGTTAAGGAAGAATGAAAGTAATATAAGATAGTTTTTGAAGAATAAAAATGAAAAAAAAGAAGATACGGGGTCCTAAGGCAAAGATTTCCTCAGCAACAAACCTTTCCATTATTAGGAATGCCAGCGATCTTGTGATCCTGTGCGAAAATAAAAACGCTATCCAACCTAAATTGGTCCGTAGAGAGTATTAGAAAGATTTTAAATAAATCTGGGATGATCCGGTATAAGAAGATGTTTGTGAAACCCCCTTTGAAGCCACAACATAAAATCAATCGTGTCTGCTGGTGTAAAGAGAAAATTTCATGGGTCACCGAATGGGAAAAGGTCATCTGTAGTGACTAGAAGAAGTTTAATTTAAATTAACCTGATGGTTACACATATTATTGGCACGATTTGCGGAAGGAGGAGATATCTTTTTCGAATAGATACACTGTAGGAGGTTCCTTGTTGATTTGGGGTTGTTTCAATTACCACGGGAAATCGACTCTCACGAATATTACCGGTAGGCTAATCAATTTGATTATCAAATGCTTTCAGGAGAACATTTACTTCCCTTTATGAATGATTTTGGCGGAGAGAAACCAATTTTTTGCACTTTCCACTTCGCAACAGCTACAAGACAGAAATATCGATGTTGTCTTGGCCGCCCTATTCACCAGACCTGAATTCCATAGAAAATCTTTGGGGGATACTAGCAAGTCAGGTATATGCTAATAGGAAACAATATGAATCAATTTCAGAGCTGGAACGAGAGGTAATTCGCTGTAGGGAAGAAATCGATAAAAGCGTCCTGTGAGCACTGGTAAATTTTATGCCAAATAAAATTTATGAAGTGATCTATTCTCATGGAAGTTCAATTTAATATTAAAAATCGAAAAATAATTCAAAATGTATTTTTTTGTTATCATATACGTCTTTTGTAAATATGTGGCAATAAATTATTGGTATTTTTTAGTTATTTTTTAGTTTTTTAAAAAATTTTTTGATTATATATATATATAGGAGGATATATTGTTATATTACTTATATATGAATATTAATCACTTTGATACCTTCTACATACAAAAAATGGGTACTGGTGGGTACTGGTGTCTATTGAATTAGTTTAAAATGTTTCTTTTTTCATTAATCTTATCTATTTCAGTGTTTAAAAAATCGTAAGAAAATTTTGGAATCCAGACTAAACATCTTTCTGTGACATGTGTAATAAACTAGGTGCTACTAATTAATATTTAAAACAAATTTTATACTTTAAAAATTTTTAAAATCAAACATATTAAGAATTATATAAATATAGTTTTTAATTTGAATATCATGTGTCCAATATTCTGCTAGTTTTTGTTAATTAATTATGAATTTTAATTAAAATTTTGCTTCATATATTTATAACACAAATACGTTTTTAATTATTCTCCAGGACTAATAATTGGAAGTATATCAATATCAAATAGAAAGTGTCAAACTAAAACAATAAATTACAGAGTATTAATAAATTAAATGCAATTTATATTTATTAACTATAATAAACAAAAGAAAATCAGTAATACAAGTAGTTGCAAAGAAAACTTGATTGTTTCTATATTGACATTTATGACAGTATCATAATGCGGTCTTAAGAAACAGAAATATTTTTTGTTGAAAATGACATTCTCTGCAACAGAAGAATAAAAAATTGAGAAAAACAATTTCAAAAATACCATTTATTATTTTTTTTACTTTTTCACTGATGAGAAATTATTTTTTAATTTTTAGTAAGATTAACGTGAGAAAATGCGTTTTTATACATTAATTAAAAAAAATAGAAAATTAAAAAATAAATTTTATTAAAAGAACAATTATTTTTCTTAATGCTTGTTTGGAAAATGAAGTTGGAATCGCTGACATTTTTATCGGTGATACTTAACAAATTCATTGTAGTAATTGCAATTATGATCGTTATCGTCGTGTTTATTTGTTCTGTGGGAACTACAGTAAAAATAATAATGAATTTAAAAAAATAATGACATTTTTACTAAATTTATCATATATATCTAATAATAATTTTAATTTTTAATAATTATTTACCTAGGAATATATTAAACTGGTGTATATAAACAAAAAATAATAATAATTTTTAAATTAAGTTTTTTATGTGAAAAACTGTTTTCCGTAAAGAAAATTTTTTATTATAAATTTTTATTATTAAAAACTAACATAAATATCAAAAAAAAATTAAAATATTTCATTTCAACTAAAGTAAACATTTACCTCATAAGTTATTTTAACTTTCATTTGAGTTAAATTGATTATCAGACTTTGATTAATTTCGATTTTTCGAGTAGTATTGATTCTTTTGGTTTATTATGATTTTTGGTGATTCGTGTGAGGTGTTCGGTTTTGCATTGTAATAAAGTTTTACTGTAATTTGTTTTGATTAAACTGGAGTGCAGATAAAGTATTATTGTGGGAGGTTTGATTCACTCAGAGTGTAATTTGTGCAGCTACAATATTAAAACGAACACAAATTCGTATAAAGAGGAGTTGTAGATTTGCGAGTGAAGGTTACTTTGTTAAGGTATAATATTAACAATTCTTATGGTTAATATATAAGCTAGGTGCCTGAAAATTTGAAAGTCACATATTGTTTATATAAAGTAAATTTAATAAATTTGGAAATTTAATTTTGAAATTTTTTTATTTTTTAGATTTCGAGAACGAAATATGGTCCTCTTTAGGGCCACATTTCATGATTGTTGATAATAAAAAATTAATATTCTTCAGAAATAATATTTTCATCGGAAAAGAATCTCAACTAAATTACGAAATGAAATATCTTCAAAAAAACGTTTAGTTCCAAGTTTCCAATTGAAAAATGTAAAAATTTAAACTGTCCTTACATGAAACAGGCAATCAATGCAACCATCTCCGACAAAATTTTAATATCAATATTTCCGTCTTAATGGTGAAAAAAATTTTTAATTTTAAATTGCCCATGATATTATCTTTCCTTTACCGCTTCAGTTGATCTGTGAAACTTGCCAACAATAAATCGGTTTGTTCTTAAATATTTCCAGAACATCAGCGACGAGATCCAAAAACTTCAGTAATTCGGACGTATGAGAATGCGGAAAACCGATTGAAAAGTTTATCAAAGTCTAAGTTCTGTGTGATTCTGTTTCATTGGAATTCCGATATACTCACAACGGAAAACAGTCAACGGTGAATAATCTATTAATGGGATCCCGTGTTGCCCGTCGATTCCGTTCTGCAAGAATTTTAGAGTAAAGCTTTTTATCTATCACTTTGGAGGAAACCATGTCTATGAGCAGTTTAATATGGTCGTACTATCATTTAAAAGACAAATTGTTAATGAAAAGTCTTGAACTGCTAAATGGAATTCCCTATTTTCATTCAATTGTGTTCATTTGGAATGATCCAAGTCTTTCTGAGATCGATTTCAAATTAATCCAGTTACACATGGGCATAATAATAGAGGTCTAGTAGCATTTATAATCTGTACATCTCCACAAATCTTTGTTCATTTTAAGTTTGAAAGGTTTAGCACAAAATTGACATTTTTTATGGATTTGTTTAAAATATTTCGATCACACAAAAAATTGATACACTGGCTTTCATCGAAAAAAATTATCTTCAATTCATATATAGATGGAAATATATAAATTTTCTTACTTTAACATTCTTTTTCATATAATAATACCATAATTACTATATTATTTAAGTATTTTTAAATTACATTTTAAAAATTTAAATATTAAAAATGTTGGCTAATGGATTTAAATAGCTAACTTAAACAAAATTTTTTCAGGCAGCTCAAATATAATAAATCCATTTAATTTTCTATTCCATTAATACAAAAAATTTTAAAAATTCGTTTAAAAATGCGTTAACTTAACAGGTTTGACAGTATTCTTAAATATTCAAACGTAATATAAATATGTACAGTACCTTAACATTTATAAAAGTTTTAATAATTATTATAAACATTATTTAAGCAAATTATAATCAAGATTACTGAATTTTATAATAAAATTATAAAATAACGTCAAATGTAACTTAATATTTCTTGTTTTAATAATTCCGGATTGTCCTGTTTTTTGAGTTACTACAATCAATATATGTATATATATTTATTTATTCTTATATACATATATTCCTAAATCTTCATTATTAATGCAATTCGGACGTATTTTATCCAAAGATGTTCTTAAAGGATTTGACAAATATAAAGTAAACTTTTATTTGAATTATTAAAAAAATTCCTTTATAATTAATAGTACAACAGCAAAGACACCAGTCCCTTGTCTAATTATGTAATGCACCCATTTTGGGATTGGTTAGTAGAGGTATATATTTTTTAATATAAAACTTTAAAAATATCACAAGAAAACCTTTAAGAAAATTATTTTTAAACGATTAAACAGATTAAACTATTAAACAGACATTTTTTACAAATGAAATCATACAATAATTCAGATTTTCGATATATTTAACTTAAAATCTATTGATAAATATTATCAAAATATTTTGTATTTAAACAAGTGATTTCTCTTTATAGAAATTTACTTTTTATAAATAATCAAATATTCGCCTTTAATATTGAAAGAAAAATTATAATAATTATATAGATAATTTATTCAATGTTATTGTTTTTTTGATGTAATACTTTGACATTTACTGATTTTGATTATATAATAAAATAAATCCGTAATATCCACTGAAATGTAACTTTTAAATAGTTTTCCAACTGTGCACTTTTTTCATCTCAATTTTCATTTTTATTCCGTACTCATCATGATCTTTCCTTTTTTCACGCTCACCGTGCTCAGTTTATGCCCATGTGGATTGCTCCAAACCTGATGACATTTATCGGCTTTTTACTGACTGTTTCCAATTTTTTTCTGTTAGCAATTCTGGATCCAGACTATTCTGCTTCCAATATCGGTTCTTCATCGCCGATAAGACCCGCAGTTTGGTGTTTGATATCTGTGGTGAATTTCGTTGCACATCAATTAGGTTTCACTAGATTTTTCCCTCAGAGAAAAAGGACAATCGAATTTTTCTTTCCACTTTTACAGACGGAACCGATGGTAAGCAAGCTCGCAGAACGCGTACCAGCAGTCCGTTGGGTGAACTGTTCGATCATGGCTGTGATTCGTGGTCTGTAACGATGTTGCCACTGACTATGATATCTCTGTTCGGCACTGACAAATATGGAGTAAAATATTGGCAAATGTTCCTGATCGTGTGGTCAATGATAATTTGCTTCGTCCTGTCCCATTGGGAAAAGTATTTGACGGGCATTCTTTATTTGCCGTGGGGCTACGATTTTGGTCAGCTGGTAAGTGTCGAGCGCGCAAAAAATTATCACCGTTTTCGGGAATTGTTTAGGGGGCCACATTCGGTTGCTTGGCAGTGTCAATATGTAGTCCGGATATATTCAAGGTGACGGTGTTCGGTACAGTGAAAGTATCAAATTTGGGCATTTATTGTCTTTTAAGTATACTTTTTAATTTTGTTTCATTAAGAAAAATATTGATTACTTATAACTTCTTATTTTTACTGATTAAAAAAATAACTACAATTTTAATTATTTGATGTTCAGTTTTTAAAAAAATTACTCATAAAAATCTTTTTTAATTGTTGATTTAAAATTTAACTTTCATTTTTTGTTATATGATTTTTTAATATATTTATAAAATAATGCAATAAAAATGTTTACGATAATCATACTGAAAAAAATTAATATTCCCAATAATTATAGACGTATTTGTTTAATTTACTTTGTACTTTTTGACATTTATTGATTAGATTTACTATAGATTAAAAACAATGATATAAAGTTTAAAAAACTATTTATAATTACAATAAAACTTTTATTAATAATTAATTAATGCTATTAATCAGTATAATAATTATTATTAAATTTTGATCTTAAATCACTTATTAACATTTTTGAAAAGTAGCGTTCACAAGTTAAAGTTTGTCACTTAGTAAAGAAAATTGATTATTTTTACATTAGTTTGTCAAGAGATCTTAAAATGGATCGATCCGTTGACCATTTTCTCTTATGTGGTAATCGACTTTTTCCTATATTGCTTTTCTCAAGATCAAGAAATGAATTAAATATTGACTTGCTCTTTGTTAAAATTATTATTGATTATTTTTAGGGAATTTTGTTATTTGCAGATAATTGTACTGATAAAAAAAGTATGACAAAATTAATGTTACGTACTAAAGTGAAGAAAAGAATAAAAAATTTTGAGATGATCTTCAAATTTGAACAAATCATTAAGTGACAAAAAATTTCAACTGAGAAGTGAACTATAAATAATTTCTTTTCCGACCACTAAATTTCTGGTATGAGAAGATGGTACTTTTTGGTACTATTACTCATTGTCTTTATATCTGGTTTAAATTTTGACAAATATGCCAGTACTTGTTTGTTAAATCTGAATGTGTGCAAATAAAACCTGTCATAAGATATCGATTTAATATAAAAATTAGAAGAAACGTGTTTTTATTAAGTTTGTTGTGAAAAATATATTTGTGCAGGTCAAGTTAAAAATATTACATATGTTAATAAGAAAAATCTGATTAAGAAAACAATAAATTTTAAACAAATAATGTCTCTAATGTCACAAACAGAAATAATTTATTTCTAAAAAAAATATTTTTTCTTTTATATATTATTTTTCAATAATCAGGTTAGTTATAAAAACAATCGATATTTATAATTTAACAAACACAAAATATTAATTTCCAAAAGTATTTAATTTCTTAAAAATTTCACATTTTTAATTCAAATAAGTTACTCAAAATTTGATTATTTTAATCAATAAAATTTTTCAAAGTGCAAAACGTCGTTTAATGAATACTACTACTGGCACTGCTACTTAAATATGATATTAGAAGAAGATGACATGAGAATTTGAAAAAGGCTAGGCTGATTAAAGTTCAATGAAAAAAATTATAAACAACTACCGTTACCTCTCATCAAGTTTATTATATCAACGGTTTTGTGGAGAGATACACTTAATAATAACGTTAATAACCTTTTCTGATTATTTTTAAATTTATTTAATATTTTAAATTTTATTGTCACAATTACTTTGGTATTAATATTATTTTTATTTATTTATTACTATCAATTTTTTTAATATTATGATTTTATATTATTAATAAAAAAATTTAATATTATTAGTATTGTTACTTTTAATATTACTATCAATAATATTTTTCATCTTTCCTTTGAGATTTTGTTAAATTTAATTTCCGTATATATATTTTCATTTACATATATATATACACTTATATATTTTTCCAGTCAGTATTTGTGCCTTTTCCATTCCAATGACAATATATAACATAATTCAATCATATCGCTTAAAAACTGGCCGAATGTTAAGTTGTTCTGACACTTTCCAACCTTTGGTTTCTATTTTGATAGTTTTGGTCGCTTCAACTGTTTGGGCATTTTTCTCTCCGTCTTCCGTATTTTATAGTTATCCTCGACTATTTCTATTCGTTCTGGGCACTGTTTCGTCAAATATAACAGTAATAATTTGTGTTCTACTTTCAGTCATTTTTTAATTTGTTTCCATCTTTTTTCAGGTTAATTTAATCATTTCACAAATGAGTCAAACGAAATCAGAATTATTCAATCCATTCGCAGTGGCTTATGCTGCCTGCGTAACAATAGTGTTCATTTTCCACAAATTGATCTCACAATGGGAGATCGTTATATTGATGCTCATGTGCGTGGTTTTCTGTGTCCTTCATGTGACCTTGGCTGTTTTTATTGTAAGTTACAGATTTTTTATATTCTTAAACAAGAGTTTTGTATAACTGTGATTTTAAGTGAAAAATATCATTAAACATTAATTCATAATACATCGATTTTTAATGGATAATAATTTTAAATAGAAAGTACAAGTATCGGGAGTCTATAAAGTCATGCACCCCAAATAAATTTTAATCATATTTATATAAATGTAAATATTTTTATATCTATTTATATTGATATTAAATTTACGTTATATAGTGTGAACAGTAATGAATGAATTCTTTCTCCTGAAAGAATTTTCTTGGTTGAAAAATATTTTACGTCATCGTAAATAAGACGTATCAAGAGGAATTTCGTTTGTAATATGGAAAATTTTAGGCGAAAATGGTTCCAAATAAATCGACAATAAAACGCCTAATTAACAAATCTCGCTTAACAGGATTGGTATTCGATGTTCCACGATCAGGAAGATCAGCTATTCAAAGTAAATTTGTCAAAAAAGATTGCAACCAGTGTTATCGTTAATTCGAAGTACATCAATACGATGAATGTCCAGTGAAACTGAAGTGTCTCGAAAGTTGTCGAAAGGTACTCAAAAAGAATCTATTACAGTACAAAATAAAAACGCTTTATGAAATCGAAGAACCTGATTTTCATAGGCGCGTAACATTCTGTGAATGGATTATTCGTAAACATATTGAAAATCCTAAATTACTAGATAATTTTTATTTTTCGGATGAGGCTTGGTTTCACTTTTCTGGTTATGTTAATGCTCAAAATTCACGGCATTGGGTCAGAAGTAATCTTCATGAACATGTACAGCTTCCTTTGCATTCCATCAAAAGAGGCGTATGGTGTGACATTTTAAAATTAAAAAAAAACAGTGATTTTGGGACAGACATAAAAATAGTTACATAGATTGAGAGATTGTTTTCTGCATTACAATTAGATATTTTGAAATTTACAATTTGATTTATTTTCACAACATTATATATAATATTGGTTTTTTTTATAATAGTATTTAAAGATTGATTTCACTTTTAATTTTTAAAATATTTATAAGTTTTAAGAATATCAACATAAATATTGAATTTCTGAATCTCTTGTTATTGTTGAATTTTCTCTATTCAAAAGTCATATCTCGTTTATAATTTTTAATGATTTTCTTATTGAAAAAATAAATGATCTTTATTTTTTGTTTATGTAGCCGTTATTTGGAATTGGTTACAGTCATCTTGATAAAGTAAGAATAGCAAAATGTTCAAGATTTCATGAAATTCTCTAATCAATTCCACATTGAACTTTGACTTTTGAACTTAAAATGTTTATTATAGATATAAACTTTCAAATTAAAATGAAGATTTATGTTAGAATTGAAAACTTTGAAAAATATTTGGTCAATGTTTGGTCAATGAAACTTGTTTTAAAAGAATATTTTCTATAATAAAAAAATAAATCCAAACAGAAAAATTTCGAACGCGTTTATATTTTTTCTTATAAGAAAAATGTTTTTTATTAAATGAATTGATTCGTTTACGGGCTAGAAGCTTCACTACTGGTCAAAAGTTTGAAATTCTCTGACTGTAAGAATAAAATTTTCTATAATTTTTTTAAAAATTTGTTTTAAAATTCAGCGAAATTTGATGCATTTTAAATTATTTTTATTATTTTAGCTGGCATATACAATTTTAAAATTTTTAAGAAAGTTTTTCATCAAAAACCTATAAATTATTCTTATTATTATTATACATTCGTTTTTTCTGCACATCACTTTAAAATGACAAAATTTCGTAAGCAAATTAAATAATATAGGAATAACTCACATTTTATAAATATATTTCCATCTCCATTACAATGTTTTACATCTCTCCAAATTCACATTTTTTCGTATTTTTTATTGCTTAGTATATATAAATATATATTCGGACAAATATAGATTGAGATATTTCCTAATTATTTAAAGATTATCTTTACATAATAATATTGTAAGAAACATTTTTTTGATTAATCAATATTCAAAACTTATATTACTGTAAATGAGTTTAATTTAATAAATTTGGTTTATGATCATTTTGAATAATCTGTTCAAAAAATTCTACAAAGGTACTTAAATATGATTAAAATATTTTATGAAAACAATGGAGATTCAAGGAGGGAATGTATATCGAAATTTTTTGTAAATTCAGGTCAGAGACCTATGTGATCATCTGAAAATCCAGCCTTTTTCCATTCCGTATAATTCAAAAAAGGATGCACTTAAAAATCAAGATCAGTGACTTTATTCTCTTTTTTTTAAGCGTCTAACACATTATTATTAGATTTTACATAGAAGCTTCCATCTTTCGTCAATTGTAAAATTAGTCGACAATTTTTAATGAAATAAAGTGCTTCAATTATTTTTCTTTTTCTGTAGATGTGATTTTTTATAATTTACTGTAGGTTTATTGAACTCTAGTCAGGAATTTTTAATTTTAAATCGTAAATAAGATATTAATTATCATTTAACAATTTTAATAATGTAAAGTTGAAATATTTTTAATAAATTAAATAATTTTATAAATTTTATGGTTGCGGTAATTTAATTTACTTAAAAATTTTGATTTATGGAGCATAAAATAATGTATTTAAAATCTCTTGGTTTAATATTTGTGATGTGTTAATATTTATAATAACAAAGCCAGTTAATGACATGACATAACACAATATGGTTTTGTTTACTGATTCCTAACAACCCTTTAAAATATATATTACATAAATAATTATTTGATGGTTTTATATTTTCACAAACTAGCAATTAGGTTGTAACATAAGTTTATTGCGTTTTTATAAATTTTTATTAAACGTCTAGAATAAACAGATATCTATACGTTTTCTGAAAACTATTGTTTTAAACGTATCAATTAAAAGTATTCTTGATTTAATTTTTTAAAATTTAGATTATTTTATATTTTAAAATGGAAAAAAATAAGTCATTTTATGAATGTGTTACCTTGCTTCCGAAAAACTAAAATTGGCTCACAGACAGTGTGGAAGATTTGATTCCTCTATGGAGATGATTCAGTTGCCGAAATTATGGCTCGTATGTGGTTTCTGCGGTTCAAAAGCGCTATGTTTGAGTTAGTAGATAGGGAAAACTGTGGTATGTCTCCTGTCGTAGATGATGATTCAATAGAATCAATAATTGAAATGGATTCTCATTCGATAACAAGATCCATTGTAGAAAGATTCAAGATATCCAATTTAAAGACACTGAGATACATCAATCGTTATAAGCTTTGCATACCTCATCAATTAACTGAGAAGAAATTAATGGCTCGTATTTCCATTTTTAATTCCTTGAAGAGCGGTTTCGTAGCAGTCCGTGCGCATGTGAAAGATCCTGGGTTTGAATCTCGGTATCTCCGATTAATTTTCAACTAACAATTTAAAATTTCAATGATATTCGAATTTTGAAAAAGATATCAAACTCTTCGAGTGAAATCAATCCCTTTCGACAAATGCAAAGTTGAGATTTTGATCCCGTCACAATCATATAAACGTTTCTCTGTTGATGGCTTTTGACAATTGGTAATATTTTTTGCTAAAAATATCAATCGAGTTGCTGAAGAAAATGTATTGAAAATCAAATAAAAGTATCTGGATTCATTTAACAGTTCTTTCCACTTGGAGTCTCTTCTGGAGACACTTTCCCACTACTGCTCCCTATGCCTTCATTACTAAAAACACTGCTTACTTATGGTTGAGAACAATCGGAACAATCTGAGTCACCAATATTTTCATTTTAATTTAAAGTTTTTTCTTCGATTATAATATCATTTCGAGGAACACGGACAGGGGTATTACTTGAAAATTAATCGGAGATACTGTTATCCAAACTCAGGACCTTTAATATGCGCATAAACTGCTCTGACCGCTGAGCGAAATCCCTCGACTAATTTTCAATTTATCTCACAGCTAAAATTTTTATTTAAGAAAAAATTGATTTGCCATATCGATAAAATTTCGAATATTAAATATTTTAAAAGCTTTTGAACCTTATATCTGTTACTATTTTCCTTAATAGAAATATCTAACCTTATCTGGAACCCAATAAATCCTCACTTTTTGATGTGTTCGGTTTACTTTTACTCAGCTTCACAAATTTAAACTTGAATTAATCAAAACTAGCACGATAAAACTTTATCCCTGTTCACATCCAAAAATGAATCAAAGCACCCGCGATAAAACTGTATTACAATCAAACGTCTGAAAAAAGAATCAAAACATGATCAAATGTATGAATACTGTTTATCGAATTTCAATTATCAAAAACAAAGTTAAAGGCATCAAGTCAATGAATAATAAAGCAATGTATGATTAAAACAAAATATAATTAAAACCAAACAAAAAATAATCGGACAATCAAAAATATTCTCATCCTGAGTGACAATGGGTCCCGGGCTGTCTTCCAAGTTCTTAAGGGTCAAATAATAATTCCCAAGTTCAATGTGCCCCATTTTGAAATCCTTTTTCATAGTCAATAGCATGTAAAATAATAAAAAATAATTACGAATAATATCTTCGGATTAATCTTCTTTAAACTCTTGACAATATAAGAATAAGCTTCTTCCAAATATCCTGATAAGAGAACAATAATCATCTCCCGAAATTCTTGACAAAATAAAGTAAATCTCACGATTCTCTTGGGCAAATTTCTGGAGAAAGTCGTCTCCTTATATATATACTTTTAGACGGCTATCTCTCTTAATAGCCCATATATTTTTAACTTTATGGAGATAAAGTTAAAAATATAATTTATTGTTTCGACGGCGCGAAATATCCTTTTTCAAAAAATAATAATTAAATAAATATATCATCATCTTAACGAAGAATTTTTGATAAATTATTATGAATATTATCTTATCATTAAAATACTTTTTCAATTAATAATAATAATATTATTATTATTACTTACAATCTTTTGGGTTTGTGCCTTTTTCAAACCAAACAAATTTTGATATTAACTAATTTGACAGTCTTATGAAAAGAAATCGAATTCGTCGAAAGCTCAAACAACGCGCTCGTCAGACAAAAGCTATGTTCATGAAAATTCAACAAAGCTTTATAAACCAAACTTAAAGTTATCAATACATAGAGAACATTTTAGCTGTAAATCCAATCAAATAAAAAGAAAATATAATTCGTTTTATCACAGTTATTTTATCACATAAATGAAGACCATCACATAACCACCATGTTTTATAAAACATGGGTGTGATCTGCACACATATAAATGGAAATATTTTAAATGATACAAAATTAATATCTAAACAACTTACTTTATCAGTAAGAATTTATATTAAATAGAATTTTCCTTAATTTTACGAATTAAGGTATTTTGATTTTTATGGAGTAAACATCTTAGATGATTTTAATAATAAAATAATTATTTATCAAATAAGGTAAGAATGACAAGAAATTATTATAAAAACAGAAATAATATATATGAAGATGAAAAAATTAATTATTCAAGTTCTATAAAATGTAAGTAATTATATTCGTGTGTATCCCGCACTAAAAATATATTTTTTGGAGATTTATAAATTTATAAATCAGATTTAAAAATCAATTTTTAAATTTATAAAATAAATATTCAGAGGTGTTAATATTATACTGAAACGTAGCAACGTGTGCTCGTCTGCTTGTGACTCCTCACTTTTTATAACTCGTGTTCGAAATCCTTCTCAACCCTTTTTAATTTAAAATACCCTCCACTATGCTGTTTCCGCACCCTTAAGAACCAATTCGAATTCTTTAAAGTAAAACTTTTTTCGAACTAATACAGTGATTACAATGGTTAAATCGATCACAAAAAAAACAAAACGTTATTATGGATAACCAAAAATTCTGCTAGTGCTGAATTCGAATTGAATAATAATAAATTAATAATAAAATTAACAAAAAATAAAAAACAGAAATGAATAAATCGGTCTCACCAAGAGTGACAAGAAGTCCCCGGGTCACCCTCTAGGCCCTTCTCAGGTCGCCTAGGGGTTCCCAAGCTCGCTGGGTCCCCTTATATAAATCCGGCTGCATCATCATTAATTATTTCGGAATTGACTTACTGATTCCTCTGGCTTATTGACGTACTGATTTCTCTGCTTATTTCTCAGACTTTTAAATGGACTCCCGATCATCAAACAGCTTTTGATCAATTAAAATAATGTTTAGTGTCATCACCAATCTTACGCTACCCGGATCCCAAAAGACAATTTGAACTAATGTGTGATGCTAGCGGAACTGCTATCGGAGCAGTATTAGCGCAAAAAGATAACGAAAATAGAGATTATGCAATTCCCTATGCCAACAGAATTCCAAAATCTTCAATTAACCATTACAATTTCCCCAGACAGCAGAAGTTAGAAATATACAGCACATTCACTCGAAAAAGTAGTATGTACCGTATATTCACCCAATACTCATAAAAATCATGTGGCATATTATACAAAAATAGCACTAATATAACCCTAAATAATCTACCTATTGGAAAGCACATGATTGAATTTAAGCAATACATATATTATCAGCAACATTGGCGATTGTTAGATACATACTTCACACTCGTAATAATCAATAAATCAAAAGCCGTTAATAAAATATAAACAGAGCATCTTAATGTAATCTTGAGAGAGCATCATGAACCCCCAATTAAACTATTTAAAAATCATCTTTTTATCGAAAATAATAATAA
>JBBMKC010196410.1:0-14698 GCA_037834085.1 Bipalium vagum | reverse complement strand
AATTGGAGAACCCATGTTCTCAACTGTTTAAAGATGAAATTTATGTTCATCGAACTGTCAACCACAAGATGAATTTTTTTGATAGGGAAACTGGTGCTCACACGCAAAGATTTGAATCGATTTGGGGGAAAACTATTGTGATCTCTTGGAATTATATCTAAATGAATGAATGTGGCTCTAAAATATTCAATCGAGAAACTGTGAATCAATTTTTTATTTAATAAATTTGTAAAAAGAAAATTATTTACTTTTGTTAATTTTTTGTGATTCGTTTCAAGTCTCTTTTTTGACCGGCCAATCGTATCAAGTACGTTTTATGACAGAGTCGGTCAAAAAAAACATGATCCAATTTAGTTATATGAAGACCTTATCAATAATTTCAAGGATATTAATTCTGACCACACGTAAATTGTTTCTCACTACAAAATCTGTGGTAAGATAATTTTCTAAGCATACCCTATTTTTTTCTTAATCTATCTTCAATCTCCTAGTGCAACTATGAGTCAAAATGAGATAGTATTTTTAATGTCGAAATCAGTATTTTAATGCTACATTACAAAGAAAGTATATTTTATTTACTATTGATTTGTTTTAATAAATACTTTTTGACCTATCACGTGTTACCTTTTCTACATGAAGAACGAACTAACTACTAAATTTAATAATTAAAATTAAGTTAATAAATTTAAAAATAACAATGAAAATGGTTTTTTTTGAATAAAATAGAATGAACTTATGGGAAATTATATATTATTGATTCTTTCTATTTAATTTAAACATTTTTTCATATTTTTAAAAATACTAAAATATAGAAAATAATATTTTTTTTGTATATTTTGAATTGCTCAAACTAAAAAAAACAAATTTCTTTTTAATTTCCAATTTTAAAAAATAACGATAATTTAAACAAAATAACCATAAATGTGAGACATTAATTGAAAAAAATAATATCATTTTACAAATTGAAATAGTCACATAAAAATTTCAATTAATAAACAATAAATAAACACAAAAATTTATTTAATCAAACTTTTGTTTGATCATTGCTAAAGAACATTTTTCCTTATTAATCGGAACCACCCAGAGCTTTGGGAATCAAATGATGTAAATCATTGACTGGCTCAGACAATAATTTCCGAACAATTCCTTTAATTTTACTGAACCCAAATTCTATCGGGTTCAGCATAAGAGTATTGAGAAAAAAACCTTGTCTAGTTTTTTAAAGACTCCATTACAGAAACTGATGTTTTAGAAGTACGTGGTCGTGCATTATCCATGAAAATATAGCCATCTGAAATGTTATGATCCTGTACTAATAACCATTTGAGGTCTTTAAAAAATTCTTGAAATATATTACTGGTACAACCATCAACAAATATATTATGAAATACAATTTTTTCGCAATTTTTTGCAGTCAACAAAGTCATTTCGTCTACGCACAGTTGTCACATTTTAGAAACCTCGATTACCGACACGGCTTCTTCCGTAGTGTCTTCTGAAGTTCAAATTGAATCCACACTCATCCACAAAAATATTTTTGCGATCATCAATGAAGGCCTATGTCATAAAAAATTTTGCATATTCGGCATGCAAATCGATTCAATCTCACCATTTACCATGTCAAGGAGGATATAATTACGCTTCAGAGTAATACGAAGCTCATCAGGATGATTATAAATGCATGAAATAAAATATTAATCTTGAAATTCGCCTTATAAATTTGCTGGATCTCTTTTAGCGTAATACCTTTTCGAATTCCACTTAACCTTTCGTTAAATTGCTTTGCACTTCTTTTATTTTCTTTTGTCTATAGCCGCATTTTTCATTTTTAGCAAACTGATCAGTTTTTCTGTATTGCCTAACTATACTATTAACAGTTGATTTACAAAGATACAGACTTTCGTTACCTTTTCCACCGTTTCCTTCTATCTTCTCAATAATTAATAGACGAAGATCATTATTAACGTGCGTTCATTGAAAGAAAAATTCATAATTTATATTGAAAAATTTATAAATTAACCATCGTCAGATTTCAAAATAAGAAAAAACAAATAAGTAAATAAACAAACTTAGAATAAAAATTTTTTCTTGTGACTATTTCAATTTGTAAAATGTCTTTTTCAATGTAAAAATGCTATATATATTGACCTAAGGTAAATGTAAACAAGAAAAGAATGATAGTAAATTATCTATATTAGGAAGAATATTTTGATTAAAACAAATGTTTCGATGAGATTAAAAAAATAAAAATAATCAATAATTTACGGATTTGGATAATGGAATATAATTTTTTCAAAGTAAAATCGACACAAATTAACCAATTCAACAGTCAATCACTAACATTTTTAGACCAAGTCAATGGTTTGGCACTAATGAATAATAATTTTATTGATTAAAATTACAGTATTTATTTGGATCCTCAGTTTGTTTTTTAAAATTAATTTATTCCATAATAATAAGTATTTAATTTAGTTATAAATCTTCATAATTAAGTTATAATTAATTATATTTTACTGAAATTTCTATTTCAAAATTAATCTTTAAAATTAATAGTAAAGTAATCATTAGTAATAACAGCTTTGCATTAAATCATAAGAAAACTTGGTTGAAGTAAATTTCAACAGATTAAAAAAAATGACAGGGGAAAAGTTGTCTTAAAAACCAAAATCATTCACAAATAAGAATTTTATTTTTTAAAAATATTTTGATTTAAATTTTATTTATTGATTGAAAATCAATAGTCAAAAATTACTTTATTTTTATTAGACTTAATATAAATAACAAGGAAGTGGTTGATTATTAAGAATGGTTCCAAATATTTATTTGAACGAGAGATGACATTAGTCAACCATTTAACATTAAAAAAGGTCACCGAACCAATTTTCTCTATTAAATAATAACGATCGTGGGATTAAGACAGAATTTTTGTTAAATTTTTTTGAGAACTATCATTTTGTAACGATTAATGTTGGACATAAATTTGTTATTCCTAAAATTTGAAGATAGTCTCAGAGATTTAAAAATTTTCTCGTTAATCTTATCAAATTTTCAATCATTAATATAATTTTTAATAGTGGTGACTTAAAAAAACTTTCAGAAGAATTTCTAATATTCATTTAATCTCAAATAAATAATTACCAATAGTAATAGTCATGATTACGATTCTCAATAACATAAAAATTAACAAAGGATTATCACAGTATGGAATTAGTAAATAATGTGTGTAAAGATAATAAATGAAAAGAAAATTTAAAACCTTAAATAAACAGTAATAAATTTTATCAAATCCAAGAAAGGTTTTTAGAGGTCATATTAACAATGATGAACACTGGGTTGTCAATTTTATAGTGATGAATTAAAGATTATTACATGTATTATGAAAATTGTGTTATCGACCCCCATTTTTCATGCAGAAAACTGAAAATACGGGAGAGTATTTCTTGCAGGTTTACCGAATAAAATATTTTACGTGAACACATTTTTATAACAGTCACCATTCATCGATTCAAGATCTACAAAAAATGGTTGTAGAATCATTCTAAGTTTCATAACAGTTGATTTGATTAAGAAAAAATTTATAAATTGAGTTTATCAATTTTGATTGATAAAATTTTAATCGAAATTTATTTAGAAAAATTATCAAATGGAGACAAACAATAAATGGAAATTATTTGTAAATTTCTAAATTGAACTAGTAAACGAATTCAAATGTCATATTCTACTATTTACGATCCCGTGTGGATCAATTTAGATTAGAGAAAGAACGAATAGCTATATTGATTGAATTTAAAAATACAAATAGATAACACTAAATAACGATTATAAAATTAATTTATAAATGAGACATCGTCTGTTTCTTCTTATAAATAAAATTGTTTGGCAAACACATTACATAATATTTTCATTAAGGATTTTCAAAGGAGAAAACTACTGTAATTCTTACCACTTCGCTATCTTCAATAAGAAACTGATCGTATTCACTGATAGCAACGACAAATATCATTGTCATGATCCCTTCGAAACAGTGAATCCACTTACGACGTTCTGACCTCTGACCACCGACATCAACAATGCTTAATTAAACAATACTTGAAATTTGGCATGAAAATACGACTTAATTTAAAAAAACTGTCTGAAATAAAATTTCATTAACTTAATGAAAAGAAAAAAACAAAAGATATGATGCGGAAGAGAATAAAACCCAAAGTTTAAAAGCAATATCTATTTATAATTTAAACTAGGACAATATATACATGGCCTGTTTCTGGAGAGCATTAATTTCCGACAACAAGGTAACTGCAATCAAGACACAGAAATTCGTCTGTTTAAAAAGAAAATCTGATGGCAAAAAATTCGGACGATTTCTCTTCCTCAATTAATTTGTGTCTGGTTTTATTTTTAGTTTTATTGATTATTATTAATAATACAATGATCTGAATGGAATACACCACAAAAAATCTCAACTGAAGCTAAGGAAAGACTGGGTTTAAATTTTCTAAATCATTCCTTAGTTTTATATAATTTTCTACAGAAAAAACTGATATTTTATCAGAACTTTGAAATCATTTAGTAACAATCTTAAGAACTTAATCATTTTTAGGAAAGCTGAAACTGGCTCAATTTGAAAAAATTCTCACAAATGAGAAAAAAAATCACTTAAATTCTTATCCAAAGATTCGGTATTATATCTAGATCAATATGCCTTATAAAATATTATTATTTTATAATTATTAGTTGTAAAATGGACTAAATAAAGGAAAAATATAAATGAAAGTCGAAATATGTTGAAAATAAATATATACGTAAATTTGGAAGTTATCAAGAGGTTTAAAAAAGAAGCATGTCATTTTCAATACAATATAAAAAATTAAATTCAAAAGTTAATCCCTTCTGTAAGAATATTTTCCACAAATAACATTTCAAAAACATTTCTCATTAATCATAGTTTTTAATTCATCAGTATAATTGAGTCTGATAATTATCTGTTCAAATTGATTTAAAATGGTGAAATAATTGATTAAAATTTTTAGAAAGTTGAAAAACTTTAGTAAAAGCCTTATCGATATCTCAACAGATAAGTCAGACAATATTTCTACTTGAATTAGGTTGATCTAATTTTTATTTAGAAAAAAATTCTTGCATATATAAATTCAAGGACTATGTAAACATGATGTCCTCAGATAAGATTTCTACATATATATCGATATTATAAATAAACTTTTTAACAATTAACAAATTTAACAACAAATCCGTTTCAAAGTTTAATAATTCATGTTCCTCAAATCTTTTGTAACCAATAAAACATTTTGATCTTTTATCTTGTTATTTGCTCTTTTCTGTACCTCTTAAATAAATGATAAAATAATTCAAATTTTTACTTAATAATTTTCAAATCTTTTAATATTAAGTAATTTTATATGTAAAAGTTCAATATTATCCTAACTTCAAATTATGAAATTAGAACTTTGAAAAAATTTTGCCCCATTAAAATCTCTTCTCAACAATTTATATCAGTTAATTACATTTCACCATTCAAAAGCACTTTTTATATGTATATTCCATAAAATTATTTTTCATCTGTTATGATTATTCTTTATTTCATTATCTGTTTTTGTTTAATACCGTTAATTTAAGATCAGATTGAAGTTTGAAACACCCATATATTTCAAAAATGTTAACCGACGAATTCTTATCTTTATTATTCTTTGAAAAACTAAAACTCAGGTTATCAAGTCTTCACATCGCTCAATGATTATCGTATGAGCACCAGTGACTAAAATAAAGATAAATCTCAGGTTTAATAAAGTATTAGTCAATTAAAAAATACCGCTGGGTTGCAATATAAAACAAATTTCACAAAAAATCAATATGTAAAATGAATAATAATAAAAATAATAACTTATTTTAAATATGTATTAGTAAAAGTAAATTTCAAAGGTCGTGGATCACATATCGTTCCAGTAAATATCGATGGCAAACTATTTAAAAAAATAAAGGCCTAGTTTTAAATTCCAATTTAGAGAGAATTATTGCTGCGCTCAATGGAATCATAAAAAACCTATTAAATAATCTTAAAGTTAATTCAGTAAATCACACGTGAAATTTATAATGAGTCCATTAAAATTTTATTCTAATAAAAGTTATCTATTTTTTGTTCTAAGCAATAAATTTAAATTACACATTCTAATTGTCCTTCAGGTCAAAGAAGATTAGTTCATTGGAAATGCAGAAGATTCACTGAATTGAAAAATTAGAACAAATATAATTTTATTCAATAAATTAATTAATTTCATTGAATATTAGACTTAAGGGTTTTTGTAAGGGCCCACATACTGGAAATAGTTCTTCTTTCGATTCTGAGGTTATTTCATGACTAATACTACTCAAATTTCAAATTCTCGAACTTACTAATTTTCTCTTCCGCAATCTCCAAGTACCTTCTGGGTTGCTTGAAAATCTCAGTAATCTGATACTTGTGGTCCTCTACACCGACGAAATGTGAGTCTGTAATGTTTATTTATTTATTTATAGTCATGTTTTGAACTTTCTTATAAACTTTATATATTCTTTCATTTTCTTCATGAATACACAATACTAGTTTCGTTGAATGTACGGATCCTCTTTTAAATTGGACTTGACTGAAAACGATATCAGTGCTTCCAATGTAGTAAGAATGCATTCTTAAATGTTCATCACTACCAGTACGAAAACAATGACCTAGCCGAAGCTGTTCGTCTCTTGATGGTCATAAACCCATCTATTATAGAGCCGTTCAGCAATTTTTTTTCATCGAGAATACTGGAGGGTCCTTTCGACCAATGGAAACTGCTTCTTTGATATTGTCAACATTAATCATCTCTGTATAACTCCGATGTCGCATTGGGTTACTTGCATCGTTCCATTTTCATTACTTTCTGTTTCCTACACTCACAAAGTTTTGCCAAACCTCTGAAATCTTTTACTTTAATATATGATTTGGTCACGAGTGCTTCTTTGGGTCCATTGCTTCTTGTCCTCTTAACAGGAAATTTGTAACCATTTCTTCCCCTGATAATTCAGAATCCATTACGTTGTTTAATGTTATGGACCTTTTCCGCGTTTTTAACTTCTGCAAACTTCATTACAATCTCTTGAAATGGTTTTTCCTTTATAAATGTTTCCTTAAACCAAGCTATCTATTCTTCTTTCGTTGTAATTTCCTTTGTGCAATTCTTCCACAGAAAAGAATTATTGGCGTTGAAGAAATAAAATCTTGAAAAGTGATTTTAATGATTTTGAAATGGAAATATTCACAAATTTACAAATAAAATAGTTAAAATATTAATCCCAAATAGATAAGAACACGATGGAATTGAATATTATTTTAAATGAGTTTTGATTTAATGAATTTGATCGATAAATTTGATATTTATTGTTAACCCAAAGAAATTCAGTGAACACAATAAGGTAAATTTATCATTCAAAAAAGTAAATGTTTACAATCCCGATCTTATTGAGCATTAGTTTTCATATAAACAATATCAGATGTTAAAGTGTCTGTCCGCATATGTCATGTGAATTGTAAGTAACCCACAGAACTAACCATTTCTAAAACTTTCAATAACAAATTAATATTTAAAAATAGCTTTTAATTATTAAATAGCTTTTTAAAAATTTTTTAGATAAAAATAATAACATAAGAAAGACGAAAAGTACCATGTAATATTTTTAACAGTGCTTTTTACTTTTTCACTTATTACATTAAAATAAATAATAATTTATCATTTTTTTCAAAAGTATCATCATAACATCATCATCAAATTAATCGATTTGACCCAACAAAGAAATTATAGGAAATTATATAGACTTTTATTATTAAGTTTTCTTTTATTTAATTTTAATATTCACAATGTTACTGTAAGTTTACTGAAACAAAATTAATTATAAAAAAAATAAAAATAAAATAATACCAAAGATTTAATCCTCCGTGTTTAAAGTTAGTTTCTACTATTCCAGTCGTTTTGACGCGTGTATGTAAAACATCCTGTTCAGTAGGAATATATTTAGATTGTGACAGTCTGTCGAGAGAATTTAGAAAGCTAAACAGAAAGCAATTGTTATTAAATATAACTCAATTAATTTAATTAAAAAATTTTAATAAATACAAAAAATAATGATTAAGTCAATATTTTGTATGCCAGTCACACGCAAATTTTAATCCACTTTCATTGTACATTATATTTCACAATACTGTCAATTATCATTTGTTTAGTGAAAATGATGATACAACTTACTTAATTATAGATGTTCAAGTTGTTCATTTAATTACCTTAAATCTCTGTATTTGTAATTATTACGGTAAAAATAAGAAAGTTAATAACTGTAATAAATATAAAATGATAATGATTAATACCATAGTTAAAAAATAAATATACTTATACATTAATAAGTTGATGTTATAATTTAAACATTGAGATTTGGAAAATAAAAAACGATTGTATAGTTTATTACATAGAATATTAATAAAAAAATAATAAAATAGTGATTTTTTTGTGGAAGTTTCATAACTAAAAGAAATAAATAATAAAAAAAAATCAACAAGTAATTCTAAAGATTGATCCAAAGCTATAGAATTTCTTCAAATTATAATTGATAAATTAAAGGTAAATATCTGAAATAAAATACAATAATAATGACATCTTCTAAAAATACATTTCATTGAGTGAGACAACTTTAATCTTAAGACAAAGCTGTACTAACAAATAAAAAATATTCAAAAATTATGTGATATTTATTTTTTTGTATAAGAGGTCCAAAAAACGTGAGCCTAAAAATTGTAAATATCGGAAAAAGAATACACAGAAATTGAGTAAAATAATTAAGTTTAAACTATTGAGTGAGATCCTCAGAGAGTTACATAGAAAACCAATATATTTTCAAATGGAAATGAAAAGAATTCTTTCCAGAAAAACATAATAAGTAATGAAAGACAGTTTATTTAAAGCTGTATGGCGCGCACAAGCTTTCATTTATACGCGTTAGAATTAATAAATAAATGTTATCTATTGGTTGACTAATAAAGTAATTTGTACAATGAACTTTGGTTTTATAATTAATTTCCAGTTTTTAAAAAAATAAACAGTAAAAGAAGTATTACTATTACAAATAATTAAATAAATTAAATTTTGTTTAAATATACTATTTTATAAATATACAAAATTTTAATTTAATTAAATAATAAATATAAATAAATATACAAAATTTTATTTTAATTAAATAAATTTTAATTAAAAAATTTTAAAATTAGGATAATTAATAGAAATGAATGTCAATCTCTATCAATCACAGTATCGAGTTATTTATCAACCAGATACAGATTTACAATTTATTGCGACTTTCAAAAAAGAAATACAACTGATTTTACCTTAAGTCGGCAAATATGCCCAAACGTTACTCAATTTTAAGGAAGGATTTAAATTTTTACTTCAACTGTCATTGATATGACCGTTTAAGTAATCAGAATCACTTTTGGAATGTTAGTTAAGTTTTCTTCATTATAAATTATGATACATTTAAATAGAGGAAGTAATTAAATTTAGAACAAAAAATTTGTTATCCAATTGGTTGACAAAGATATTACTAATACTGAATATAAACATTTTTCAAAATTATGTAAAGTTAACGAATATTTAATAAATAAGGATAAAACATGTAAATAATACGACTATTGATTTTCAATCTTTGTTTTGTTTAATCGATATGATATTAACAAACCTTGTAACTCATTTTGGTTACGATCCAGCGAATAATTTTTTGTACAGAAAAACTATTTTATATTTTTTATTTGCTTTGACATCTGGACAATTTTTTTAAAAAATTTGAAATAAAAGATCCTTTTAATGTTAAATATGATTACTTTCCATTTACGCCTTAAACTTTCGACATAATTTCCAAAATAAAATTCTGTTCTCAAGCCACATCGTTTTGGTTTTGTAAAATATTAAAATTGTAATGACAAAATTAAAAATAATTTAACTTTAATCACTGCTTCAATAATACCGAGATGCTAATTTTATTTAATAATTGACAATGAATCATTAATTACAGGAAACTCGCTTACTTAATTAACACACGAACAAGTTATATTTACAAAATTATGAAAAAAGACTTACTATTCGGCCGAATCGTTCAGCTGATACTCTCTTGATCTTCGAAAGCATTCCAAGACACCATCATCATTCCATAACATTTTCATGGAGTTGAATGTATCTTCTGTTAGATTTATCTCTTCTAAATTTTTTCCCAATGAAAATATCTTGCGAGCATCTTCCTTAAAATAAAAGTTAAGAAAGAAGTATATA
Organism: Bipalium vagum; assembly: GCA_037834085.1. Lineage (NCBI taxonomy): Eukaryota > Metazoa > Platyhelminthes > Tricladida > Geoplanidae > Bipalium > Bipalium vagum. The sequence continues at coordinate 4,358 of JBBMKC010196410.1, read as the reverse complement.
TATATATATATTCCTACCATTCGACCAGGGTTGCTAAATTCTATTTTCAATTGTCCCATTGCTTGAATAATAGCTATTAAACTTTGTAATGTATTACTTAACACAATAGGTTTGAATTTTAAGCAATCATTTATTGTATAACCGTTACTATTGATAATTCTACAATTTAAAATATTTAACAAATAAATCTAATTAAATATAATAACTTCATTTGTTTTACAATTGTACTTTTTCCAGATTCTCCGGCTCCTTTAATGAAAATGTATAATATATTTTTGTTTACAACAATTTACCGAGGAGTAAAATTTTGATAACTGAATCACCAGAAGTGCTCTTATTATCTTTTTCGTGACCGAAAACGCAACCCATTGTAGATTTAATATTCAAGTTGACCTTTGAAAAAAATTAATTTTGTGTATTTAAACAAGAATATTCATTTATTAAATTTTCAATAATTTTAGAATAAAAAGAAATAATTATGATTTATTTTCAAAACATATAGAATTTTCGATTATTTAATAGTGAAGTGTTTAAGATTTTGTAAAATTTACTTTCAAAATTGCATTTGTTTTATAAAAGCATTTTTTAAAATACTGAAATATTGAATATTTATCTTATTTGATTTCTGAATTTTAATGAAATGCATAATAAAAGTATATACTGTAGTTTTAAAAATGAAATAATATTTTAAAGTTTTGGAAAAGAATACTGAGCCCTAAATAATAGTTGTACCGAAATTCCTGTTCTAAAATTTAATTACTTCGTATAAAAAGCATGTTAATATAAATTAATAATTTTTCTGGATATATTGATAAATTATTCCTTGTACTTTAGGTACTCCATTTGAATTTTTATTACAAAAACATGAAAACTAATCTCAAGCAAATTAAACGTAGATAAGTTATTGAATTTTTCCTAACTCATAATTCCGATCGTATAGTGACAAGAAATCATTTTCCACAACTGGATTTTAACGTACTATGATTAACCAACCTATTGAACATCATACCAAAATTAACAGTATTGAATATCAACAGTCATCTGGCCAAATTCCAATGGTTTTTATCAAGCATAATGCAAAAAACTAAACAGTATATTTCTTAAAAATCCGTCCTTGTTTATCCGATCAGATTTAAGTATCCTATTTGTACCCCCACTTTTTTAAAATAAAAAAAGAAGCCTTGAGGGATAGGCTTAAAATAAAATCTATACAAAAAACGAAAAATATAAAATATACAAAATTTAATAAAAAATGTGAAATATTCAATATTTGAAATATACAAAATGTATAAAATATGCCAAATAATTAAAATACCTAAAGTAATTTATCACAACATTCAGGGCCTGTTTTTTTCATAAAAAGTGCTTTTGAAAATAGAGTACGCTTTTTGTACCTTCTTTGTAATATATAAAAGTCACTAAAAATAAAAAATCAAACAAAACAAAAAATCAAAAAATCAAAACATCAAATCTTTTCTTAAAAAATAGAAATAAAAAAATCACTAAGAAATTCAATAAAAAAGTATTACAAAAATATTTAAAATTAACTAAAATAAAATACTCAATTTTTTTACTTTTTCTTTAAGAAAATGGCAAACCGAAACATGATAGCAGATTCAATCATCAATCTTGATGAATGGCAAGCGATCAAAAATGTTTTACCTTTTGAAGAATGTTATTTTCCCAACGATTTTCTTCATGATGATTATAATTTAAGATTATTAAATTTTGATAGTCATAATTACGTATTTAAATTCTCATTATTATAAATAAAATTTAGGCACAGTTTATCAATTTAAAATTTCTCCGAAGGATATTATAGAAAGAATCATTATTTATTGTTTAAATCGTATTTTGGAAATCATTACAAATACTAATGATAATTATAATGTAAAACTAACACCTTTACACCCTCTGGTTTTTTCAGGACATGGTTGTCTTCCTTTAAGTAAAAAAGATGAAGTAGTAAATCAATTATCTACAGGATTAGAAAAAATATTACAATCAGAACAAACATTAAATATTGAAGATGTAATTTTTGAATTTTTAACTATTCCAAAACCATCAGGAAAAGGAAGAAACTATGTTAATTTTAAAATAACAAGGAATAAATGTCAATCTTTTGATACTTTATTGCAAAATATTCGTGATAATATTTATATATTTTTATTTAGAAACATGGCATCATAGGTAAAATTTATTGAAAACCACAAAATTCGGAATCCGAATCTGATTGAAGAAGTTGCAATGCCTGCTCATTAGTCATATGGTCTGAATAGAAGTCGTCATTATCCGATTCGTCATAATCTTGGGCAGCGGTGGTGTCATCTTTCCAGAGTATGTCGTCTTTAGCTCCGTCCATATTGTTTGATATCCCGGTCTAAAACTGCTGACTCTTATATATATATTTTTTCATCAAATTTTATAGAAAAAAACCTCGACTTTTCAAAATCACCATTTTATTTCAATTAAAAAATAACAGCTTTTCTACAATCTCGAAAATATTGTTATGTTTATTTAATAGGATTTCAAAATCAACATACTTGTAAAACAGATAATTATAAATCTTATAGAAATAGACAAGTTTGTAATATTTGTAATGAAGAATATTTTAAATCATATCAACATAAATCTGATTATTAAAATTGTCCAATTTGTAATGAACAATATATGCCGTCTTTTAATAATCACAAATGTTATTTAAAAAATAATGAAGGAAAATTTAAACAAAGTAATAAATATATATTTTTCGATTTTGAAGCCACACAAGAAAATGCAGGTTATCATGAAATGAATTACTCAATCGCTTTCGATAATGAAAGAAATATATTTTATAAAATTCAAAATAATAATAAATTTTTTACTGTTACAGATTGTTAATTATAGAATTTAACAACTGATAATATTTGAAAATTCATTTTTCTTTAGTTGATACATTTTTTAAATTCTTTATTTGTAAAGATTTTAAACATACTTTTATAGTATGTTAAGTAAAAGGATATGATAATCATCCAATATTATGTTGGTTAATTCAAAATAAATTATTAGTTAAAAAATTAGTTCTGGCAGTAAAATAACGTTTATGCAAAAAAACATTTTAATATATGATTTGTAGATTCAATAAATTTTACTTTATGTCCTTTAAAAGCTTTTTCTGCAACATTTGATTTTACAGGTTCTAACGTTTATTTTCCACATTACAATAAAAATCAAAATCAAAATTATATTGGTAAATACCCAGAGTTGGATTATATTGTTATAATTAATGAGTGATAATACTAAAGAAAAAATTTTTAGTAAAACAATGGCATGATGAAAAAATACAAAATAATGAAGTTTTTAATTTTTCAATTCAAATGTTTTATTATTGTTTAACAGATGTGATGATTTTAACAAAAGGCTGTTTAATTTATAGAGATTAATTTTTAAATATAAATATATGAAATGAAAAAGTTCTAAAAATCAATCCTTTTAAATATATGACAATCGCATAAATTTGTACAGAAATATATGTCTATGATAAATGATAAAGAAATTGAAATACCGAGATTAAGTAATTTTGAAGATATTTATTCTTATAAATGTATTCATTGGTTATAATATTTCAGTAAGATTGAGCATATAAATATTCAACATGCAAAAAGAGGAGGAGAAAAAACTATTAATGCAAATAACAAAAGATACAAAACTCATGGATTTTATTATGATTAACAAACTAAGACTTATTACATTTATGAATTTAATGGTTGTTTAAAATGTGCACCTTGTTTATCAACACATTTTTTTCGTGAACAAAAACAAGCCCTGAATTTTAAAAATATATTTATGTTATGCTTTTTTTATATTTTATATATTTTACTTTTTTTATATATTTTATATTTTTGTCTATTTTTTCATTTTTTAGTAATTTTGTATAATTAATTTTTGTTGCCAAAAGTATATTTTTAAATCTATTTTTAGGGCTGTTTTTGTTCATGAAAAAATGGGGGGATAAACAGGATACACTTTGTGTTACCAGTTTAAACAGAGCTTTGAAAGATCAAAGAGAAAATAAACATTCACAAGAAATAACTGGATGTACATTTGATTTTTTATGTAGTTGGATAGAATTTCAAATTGATGATGGAATGACATGGGGAAAATTTAAAGATTTTTGGCATATTGATCATGTTATTCCTATATCAAAATTTGATTTAAATAATTCAAGACATTTCAGAATGTGTTTTAATTGGAAAATTTTAAGACCTTTAAGAAAAGACAAGAATTTATAAAAAAATAATAAAGTTAATTTTTGAAAATGTATTTTTCAAGAAATAAAAGCAAAGTATTTGTAAAAGAATATGAAATGAATAAAAGAA
>JBBMKC010196399.1:0-14699 GCA_037834085.1 Bipalium vagum | reverse complement strand
ATTATTTATTCTAAATTTAGTAAATTTTAGATTTATATACAATTTTTCTTATTAAATTTTGTTTAATTAATTTAATTAATTTTTTTTATATATTTATTTTATATTATATTATTTATATAAATATTTTTTAACTTTTCGGGATTTCTTTAATAATATTTTACATTTTTCACACAGATACAAATATTTTTTACATGCATAAAAATTGGATCACAAAAATAAATAAAAATGTTTTAGTTTATTTTACATGCACATATTGGATCACCTAGATAAAAATGTTTAGTTTTGAATTATAATTGTCTTTCTTCTCTGTTGACCCTTTGCTTGGAAGTTGATGAGCTTTTGCCTGGGAGTAACATATTAACATATTTGTTAAATTAGAATATTTTAAATAAATAATTAAAATAATTAAAAAATTCCCCAGGTCTGATTAGCCTCCTCATTATAAGTATTATTATTATTGTTTGTGTCAAGTTCAGTTGATTTGATTACAAATCTAACTAAACTTTCATTTTAATTCATAGCATAATAAACATTAGTTTCACACTAGAAATAGGTGAAACGATTCCCAAATAAATCAAGAAACTTAACTGTAATCTGATTCAAATTAGAAGTTAAAGGTCTACTAATTAAATTAAATAAATACTAAGGATTGGACAGCTACTCCAATACCTTAGGATCAAATAATTGTTTTTTTTCTTACTTCCCAGTATTTTCTTTTTTTGTGTTCTCCACGTATAGTAGGACGCAGAACCGAATTTTTAACTGAGAGCCGTTGAGAGTAGGATACCGAAGGGTGATCTGACTTTTCTCATAACTCTTTTTATCTGGTTTTAATTCCAAAGTAAAATTGTACTAAAAAATAAAGTTGTCAGGTTTATATCATATATATTTTATAAAACAATTTGTTAACTCAGTTGATCGTTTAAAAGTTTATGGTTTTAAAAGTTTTGCAATCAATATTTTTATTGTCACTCAAATTTTACTTCGAATATACGCGCACTAAATCCTTCTGAATTTATATATATTTTATGTTATTACTCTTTTTAAAAATTTTCTTGGTTATATTTCCCCGGGGGGTGTCTTGGGTAAACCCAACAATTTTAAGAAAGTTAAAGAAAATTTTTATTATAAAAAAGAAGATTTAAAAAGTAAGACACACAAAAAATACTGAGTACGTACAATCCAGGGTCTTGCAAAATCAAAGAAACAAGTCATTTCAATGAAACAAGTTATATCTCATAAAAACATTCCAACCGTTAACATCGATAAAACAAACCTACAGATCACAAAGCCATCGCAGCAAATTTTTTTAGAATAAAAAAAGCATTGTCTTAGGAAGGAGATCAAGCGAATAGGGATAAAGTTTTTATTATGGTCATTTTGATTTAATGGAGTTTAGAATTGTGTAGCTGTATAAGTAAAACGAACACAACATTAAAAAGTGAGGAGTTAGTGAAGTTCAAACTAAAGTTACATATTTTGATTAGGGAAAATTGTAACAGTATACAGTTTTGAAGTGGGTGGCTCTATCAGTTATACATTCTTGGAATCGTTAGGTCATGACTCTATAAGAAATTTATTTTTGTGCCTTTATACTATTTAATGAGAATAGTAGCATCCAAGAATCTAAGTTTTAAACTTAAAGAATTAATTTTGAAATTTTTTTATTTAATATTCTTAAGAAGTTTCAATTTTTTATCTTAAATCTTATTCGATATAGCTGCGGTATTTTATTTTAAATGATTAATTTAATCTCAAAGTAATATTAATTTTTAACTTTACTTTTGTAACTATATAGTATGTTGCTGAGCTAATTAAAAAATCACTGTGTAAGTCCGGATTCTAAAAAAAATGAATAGCATAAAAAATATATAATTAACCTTGATAAAAGACCAGTGATATCGAAATTCAATCTTTATTTTAATGGAAATTCATATTTAATTTCTAAAGTTCTAATTAAAATTCATTTTAAATTACTAATATACTATACCTAATTTTTCTTTTAAACTTAAAAAATATTTTATTTTTGATTAAAAATTTTAAAATATAAATATATACATATATATATGTTAATTATATATAATACATTTTAAATTTGGCAGGCTTTATGATTGTTTAACTATACCATTAATTATCAATTCTTTTAATATTCTGAATTTAGTAAATGTCTTACAAGTTACAAGATTTTACAAGAATTGAGAAAATAGGCGAAGGTAGTAAATTATATAAAAAAATATTTTTATAAACTGATTAAATATAGGAACCTATGGAGTTGTTTATAAATGCAGAAATAAAATAACAAACGAACTGGCAGCCTTAAAAAAAATTAGGTCTGAAAATAATGAAGACGGAGTATCTCCAACCACATTAAGAGAAATTTCTATGCTTAAAGAGCTTACTAGTCCATATATTGTTCGGTAAATTTAATTAAAATATTATAATTATTTCAATGAATATTTAGTTTACATCAAACTATTTCGGATAAAGGAAATTTATATTTGGTTTTCGAATATTTAAACATGGATTTGCGTCGTTATCTTGATAGTTGTGACAGTTTAATAAATGGTAGTATATTAAAGCGTTTTACATATCAGATAATGCAAGGACTGCTATATTGCCACTGTAGACGAATAATGCACAGGGATCTAAAACCACAAAATTTATTAGTTGATACAGATAATCATATTATTAAACTGGCAGATTTTGGTTTAGCTCGTGCCTATGGAGTGCCTGTAAAACCATTAACTCACGAGGTTTTAGAATTTTTAAGTATAACATTTAATGAAAAAAAATTTTTTTTGAAACAATGATTAATTGATATATCTAATGTAATAGATTTGTAACTAAAATATTGTGTAATAAAATATGAATGATGTTTAATGGTTAAAATTGTCTATTTTATTATGAAATCAGTAAGTAAAAAAGTAATATTTTTTAAAAAATAATTAATATAAATACAATATTTAATGAAATTGGCATTGTAGGTAGTGACTCTATGGTACCGCGCTCCAGAAATTCTTTTAAATTCCAAACGTTATTCATGTGCAATTGATGTTTGGTCTGTTGGTTGTATTTTCGCAGAAATGGCAACCAGCAAACCAATTTTCCAAGGAGATTCTGAAATCGATCAGCTATTTTGCATTTTCAAAATCCTTGGTACTCCAGATGAAAAAGACTGGACAGATCTGCAGAAACTTCCCGGTTGGAATCCAATGTTTCCCATATGGCATCCAAGGCTCCAAAAGCATTTGGAGGGCATGTTGGATAACTTAGGTTTAGATCTATTGGAAGTAAGTCGATTGGCTCACTGTCAAATTTATTATGTCATTTTGATACTGTTTAGTGATTTGAAATATCGGTTTTTAAAATCAATGGGTAATTTAAATTATCACCTAGTTGGTAAAATTCTTTAAATTTTCAAAAGTTATAATAAAACTAATTTTTGATGAATTACAGTGAAACTATTAAATTTGTAAACCTTTTTTATTGAACAATGTTTCAGGAATTGAATAACATTTTAAGTGGGAAATATTTTGGGACATTATCATTTAGAGTCCTTCGAGGTCTTATTTGAATCGACTTCATTGTAAAATTAAAAATTAATTTTAATATGATTGATGAACCGGAGCCTGAAAATAAATTTTTAAATAACTGATTATTACAAAAATGTCGTGTGTAATCAATTCTTAATGAAATTAAATATAAATACAGGTAAGCTTCTAATTAACGAACTAATGCTTAATAACGAATGAATTTTAATACTGTAATCTATCTAAATGAGAAATTTGATTTAATTAACGAACCCTGTCTAAACGAGCGAACAAAAAGTTTTCCGTATATTTTCAATAGAAAATTTAAATTTCAAGTATAACGAACACGTGAAAATATTTTTTGCTATTGTGTAATACATGTTCATTACTTTTCTGTAACGAACATCAGTAAAAATTTCGAACTTGGTGTTATTAGAGATTTACCTGGTTTTTGATTATTGTTAATTTAGTCTTTAAAAAGGGGATTGGATATCTACAGTAAGAAATACTTTGGTTAAGATTTAGAAATAAATCATATCATTGGTACTTTGGGAGAGATGAATAAAAAAGTTTCTAGTATTGAAATAAATGTTCAATCAAAAAATGTTAACTAATTTTTTTCATTTTTCGTAAAGCTTTTATTATTAGTTTCAACCAATAATAATTTTGATGGGTTTTGATTTTTAAAAATAAAACTTTTGAGAAACTTAATCAAAAATGACGAGAATAAAGGGTTAAGATAAAGAAAATCAAGATTATTAAAAATTTGTTAAAAGGAAATGAGTGTGAATCGATTTAAAGGTCACACATTTTTCTGCATGTACTTCTGCATGTTATTCGATTGATTACACAAGATAATTGATTATTTCAATTTAATGTTAGATTCTACAAAAGAATTTATCATGTCGAACTAAAATTTAATTTTCTTTTAATATGCTTCATTTTGATTTGCTTGGGCTTTTTTCACTCAAATTGTTGAAAGTTATTTTCTGTGTCAAAAATAAGCATTTATGAATTTAACGAAATATGGTTTAGTCATTTTTAGACAGTTCTATCTTAATTAATTGATCATTGCTTTATATATTCAACTCAGAAAAATAATTTTCTATTTTAACATTTTTTGAAACATTTTCTCTTTCATCAGCAACGTCAGGTAATACTGTCTAAGCAATAATTGGAAACTGATAAAAATAAGAATTAACGGAAGTTTTGTGTAATTTTTTTCCTTTGAGAATTTTTCTAGATCGGAAAAACACTTCCGAAATCTCATAAACTTTCACTTAATGGCATTAACAATATTAATTGATTATTACTGATTGTTTTGAACCAGATGATAAATTGATTTCAGTTGATGATTTTTTAATTAATTATCGTAACATTTTCAGTTCAAATCCTCCAGATCAGTTTTTTAACCTTTTCGAAATCATCAGCTTTGTTTCGTAGCATTTTGACTACATCTCCTTCCAGATAAATTCATTAATTTCTTTTACCTTTTTAGTGCTATATTGAAATGTAATGTTACTGTTAAATTGACACACTGATAAATGATGATAAAGTTGGAAATAGTTTGAAAAGACAAAGTTATAAGGGAGACTTCAATGATGAAGTCTGTATCACATCCTTCAATTTGAAGAATTAAAAAAATTGGAGATTATAAGTGGTCATGCAACAAAATTGACTTAAATAAAAATCCGTGAGTGAGCGAAAAACAAAATTTTGCATTTGTGGCTGAATGTCTGGAAGAAAGGTATAAGTTTTTTAATGAATTTTATCAATAACCGGGCCTCTTTCTCGAGCTATAAAACCTAATGCATCTTCGCTCACCATTTCCCAGCAACAAAGTGTTACCTTTACATCTTTGAATTTTATTTTTATAAAAATCAATTTTTGATTGTTGTATTCCAGAGACTTTTAACCTATCAACCGTCGAATCGAATCAATATTCGGGATGCTTTGTGCCACGACTATTTTCTCAATCTCGACAAGTCTGATTTGCCGGGGGTGGACGAAGAAAAGTTGTCGTGTCCCAAAGAAATATTCGATTTCTACAAAATCGCCCTTGAGAAAAGTAACGAAGGTCTGTCGGATTTGTCAAATGTGTATTGTAAAAACTAATAGATTCGAGAATTATTCCAATCTATTAACAGTGAAAAGAGAGAGTATTTGGTGATGCATTTAGAATAATGATATTAATAAATTTCCGTATTTTTTTTACTTTGATTAACATTTTTCAAAATAATTTTATAAGGGTCTAATTGCTAATAAAATTTTATTTATAATGTTAACCTATTAACGATTTATATTTAATATTATCAGCTTTTATTATTTTAATTAGAAAATAAATCTTCTGAATTTTTTAAAATTAGAGCTCTTATTTATGGTAGAGGTGAGCTCATTTTAAAGAAAATTTTTATTTGGTTTTTAAAGAAAATAATCTTATTGCTTTGGAATTGATAAACTTGTTTATAAAAACATTTATCTGGCGAATTGAGATCATGGTCTTTTTATAACTGACATTAAAATTATTTTTCTTTTAAACTTTCCCTTATTTAATGGTTTTAAAAATGTCATTTAAAAACTATCTATATCTAATATTTAGCTACTTAAATATATATTTTATAATAAGGAAATTATGTATTATTGAAATTCTTACATTTACTCTAAATTATAATAAGTTTTGTAGATTTAATTAATAAATGACTTTGTTAAATTGTTAAATGAAAAAAATAAGATAAAAATTAAAGGAATTCATACAAAGTCAGGTTTTGGAAAAAAACAGAACATTCTGAACGGGTTGGATTTAATAATCGATGGGTACTTATAGATATAAATACTTAGTCCTTGGAGATAAACTAATTTTTAATTGCGAAATTGTGATAATTAGCAAGCGGAATCCCACATCTCGAAATACGTGCAAAAGGATAAAGCAAATATTAATATTTGGTTAAATTCTAAGGTGATTCTAGATATTTGGTTCAATTATAAAAAGCAAGAAAAATCCAGTTAAAATGAAAGTAAATTGTGGAAACAAATAGGAAAATCAATCGCGAAGCGTCTACTTTTCCATGTTTCTTGAGACGATTGGGCTTGGTGGAGCTCGACAGATCTTGAATGACTAGAAAAGGAACTCATGATTGATTAAAAAGCTTAGCGCCAATGCAGTCCAATGGGTCGATTCTTTCTTTTTGCTTTATATTTTTAATTAATTATCTTGTCAGGCTTTGTTTATTTTACTCCATTTGTAGTGTTACTGTGTAATATAATAAGTCAGATTATGCGGTAATATTGCAAATTATATAATTAACAAATCATTATAACATTCAGAGATTTAAATTTTTACAAGACCTAAAATTTTAATATTTTTTAACATTTTAAAGTTTTTCTGTACAATTAAACATCAATATGTTAAAATATATCTATGGAAAAATAAATACAAAACTGTAGTTTCTTATTATCATTTCAATTACATGTCTTAAGTCTTATATACATGTATGATATTAAATTTTATGAAATTAAAAATGGCATTTAAGATAAAAAAAAGTTCCAATAAATTCAAAATCTGAAATGATAATATTCATAATTGAAATCTACGGCTTAAAAGTAAATATTATTTGTTTAAAAATATTCACTGTTAGTTACGTTGTTACCTAACTTAAATTAAATATTTTAAAATAAATATTAAAATTTTTAGAGTTTGTATAATTATTACAACATTATTCAAAAACCCAATATGTCTAAAGCATTTTATGATGTTCTCTGGCAAGATCGGGATATTCAGTTTGATTCTCCATTATTGTAAAAAGATATATATTAATCATGAAATTAATTTTATTTAATAAGAGAAATTCGTAATCGTCCCGGTGAAAAGACTATTGATTCTCTGGATTCAGTTGAAGACACAAAAGGAAATAATGGAGAAAAAGGTTGAAAGATACCATGAATAATAATTATCAATTTATTTATAATAGGTCGACTGATTGTCACAAATTTGAGAATAATTTGGTATTCACATCAATATCCAAAAATTAATTTATGTAAAATGATTATTATTTCTCATCATTTATTATTATTGTGTTGTTTAGCTATTGGTTATAATTGTGTTATAAATATTACAACGAAAGCTGTGGTTTCAGTAAGTTTTCAAAAATTATTTTCTTTTTAAACTGCGAATTTTTCAAACTTTTGAGATCGTGTTGACCTTTTTCTATTGAGATTCAATTTGTGAATGGTGAAACAAGATATAATGATTTTTTCGTTGGAAATACGGTTATAGTATATGAGAAGTCGTCTTGCATTTTGAATTCTTGAAAAATTCATATTATAGCGACCAATCATAGGAGTAGTATCTCCTCCAATAAAAAAACGGGGGAGATAATATACCATACCCTTTGAAATAAAACGCTGTTTATTTATTAAATTCTTGGGATCAATTTAAACTTTATACATAAAAATATTCATAAATTTCCTGAAAGCCAACTTCTAAGTTATAATACTAAATATTTGTTTGATTTAATGATAATCATTTATTTAAAACAAAATATGTCTCACAAGGTAATTAATCAAATGAAATACCCTTTGAAGACAACTTTTATCTTGATCTAAACTATTTGAAGGAGAATAATATCTCTATTATTTTTATTATTTATTATTATTATTTGTATTATTATTATTATTATATTAATCTTTCAGAAACTCAAAGGTCACACTGAAGCTTTATTCGTCCTGACTAAATCACGGTCAACACGATATGAGTTCATCTTCACAAATTTGGTACACCTTTTATTTTAAAGATGGCCGATGACTGTCTAATCAATTATTAGGTGACTGGTAGCACTCGTCTTTTTACTTCTGTTATCGGAGTTCACAGAGCTTATGACACCAGTCGCCTATATCGAGATCTGAAATTGAGAATTTCATTACTGGATAATAAGAAAGTTTGTCTATTACCAAATGAGCAAATCTACTCTGAGACAAGTGGAGTATGGAATTTGTCGTCAGACCAAGGGAATCTTGGAACATTTGTACTCACCAATGTCAGACTCATTTGGTATGCTGCTCTGAACACAAATTTCAATGTCAGCTTGCCATATATACAAATTGTGAGTTTTATTTTTGTAAATATTTACCAGTTTTGATTGATCACTTTTAAGAAATATGTCAAAATTCAAGATTCCAAATTTGGAAAGGCACTTGTGGTCCAGACCTCGCAACAGGTACATGATTTCTAGTAGTCTTTAGATAAGGTGAAATGCTATTTGTTAATTTCCTTCATAAATAATAATTCATCACAATTAACTTTTTTTTTCATCGCATTGCTCGAATTTATTTGTAACTGCAATATGAAAATACTCTACTACATTAGTATCTATTAAGTCAGCTTCACCTGTCAGCTTAAATGATTGAATCTGATGCCTTCCTTTGAAAGATTACAGACACTCGGAAGATACTTTGAGATTATTAACTTTCATTTCTTTTACAAGATCAAGAGCTTTCGTCTTTAATATGTCATTGGTAATCATAAAATTTTCAATCTTTTATGCTGAAACCATTTATATAAATGGTTCTCAATATTCTTACTTTTGTACAAATTCGGTTTCCTTTAATAAACTAGATTAATTAAATTCAATATATCGTCGACTTATTTAATAATTGAGTTGATACTTAAATACTATCGATTTGTTAAATTTTACTAAAAATATCAAAAAAAAATTAATAAAAAATTTCTAAAAATGGTGTCCATCAAATCATAAGAAAATTTCCAAGTTTATTTCTTAAAACTAATTTTAATTCAACATTAAAATATTGAGCCAGTTTGAAAAGAATGAAAATTTTATTTATTGCTCAAGTTCAATCCACGAATAAATACTAGAGGCCGCTAAAAAACACTTTGCTTTTGAAAAAGGTGCTAATTTCAAAGTAATGGTACAATGGTTTTTTGCTTGATTGATAGAATTGATTGATTGATAGATTTTTATGGTGTTCAAGGCGCGAAAGATTTTTAGTACAGAGAAATATCGTGATTGTAGAAATGAATTTCGAAAAATCAAAATTGTCCGACATTTGTATTAAATGAGAAAAAATGTTAAATTAACTGAATGAGTCTCTCGGGTTATAGATTAATAATATCTATAATCATCAACCAGTTTTCATTAGCACCTCTGTGCTTTCTCTTTTAAGCATAAGAGAAAAAAAAGAATGAATCAAGGACAACATGTAATCTAGATGACAAAACCAAATTATAATCTCCGAAAAGCAATGCTTTGCAGCGAGTTGTTGTACCGTAAAAAGTCATTATGATTGGGTTCAGAGAAATCAAAGTATAAAACTCCTGAAATTTATTGTCATCACACTCTTCGGTTAGAAGCAGTAATTTGTGACAAACGACCGGAAAATTCACATAAGAGATGATATTACAACCGTAACATTCCTGGCCGCATACCTCTATCTGTATAATGATAAAATCATCAAATTAGCAAACTTGTTTGAGATATTATTAATATTATTATTATAATAATATGATATTAATATATTTACCTACTGAATATTGCCGGACTTGCTCTTTAATATAAGAGATAATTATTACCTCCCACGATTTCTATCGAACAGGAAGTATAAAATCTTCTTTAATGATGACGTTGACCGTTGCAAAAATGGCTTGAACAAAGGAAAGTGTTGGATTTAATATAAAGAAAGTTTCAATGATAGATGAAGGTGGTACGCGGAATATCATCGTTTGGATAATCCTTCTAAATTAAAATTTCTGTTGACATTAATCTTCATGAATTTTATTTTTAATTTAAAATTGTGTCATATTGATAAAGAATTGATTTATTGAAATATTTAGAAAAAAATATTTTTTTTCTCATTTTGAGTTTTCAATAATACATAATCTTCCGTAGAGCGGAGGATATGTTCTAGGTTTCAGGACGGATCCTATTGAAAAGTTGCAATCCATTCTCCAGGAAACGAATAGTTTACTGAAAATATACGTTGCTGCTCCCAATTTCGGAGTCGACCATGAAATTGAGGACGATATTGTAAGGGTGTTGAAGAATTTGGAAAAAATTATCACTTTTGACTTTTTAGGGCACGCACTCCAGAGACCTGAATAATGTGGTCGATCAATCAAACGACGATGTCGATATTGACAACAATCTCGACCAGTCAGACGTTTTTGCGGTTTTTTTCTTTTTTACCATCAGCTGATTTTAAAAAAATCATGGTTTAATTTATCAGGCTTATTTGGCGGATAATGTAGAGGAAGAAGAACCGGAGCCGGTATTCAATGATGAACTTGGACTTGTGATCGGTAAACTAAAAGATGGTTTTGAACTTAAGGATCTGTGGAATGTCTTGCCTAAAAAATGAATTGACGGGCTTTGTTTTCTTAGTTTATGTTGCAAAAGGTTATTTTATTGATTGAGCTCTTCGTAATTGTTTTATTTTGCAATTTTTAATATTTGTAAACAAAATTTATTGTAATTTTAAATTATGTAATTATTATGGAACTCTTTGGGCTTTAAGACAAAACGTTGAGGCATCTAGTTTCAAAAATTAAGTCTCAGAAATTTACGAAAAATTTCATTTTATATATTACACTAAACACATTGTTGTTTAATAAATATATGGTGTTCTATTTTTGTTATAAACCTTCTGACAGATGAATACAATAGTGTCAAATTAGGTTTTGACTATATTCGAGGTTATAATGAAGATGTTTTTGTTTGGACACGCTATAAAGAAGTGAACATCTGCTATGAAGTGGAGCTACACTACCTCGACCAATATCCAACTTGTAAGATATTAGGTTCAACAGTAAAAGTGAACTCTTAAAGTAGTAGTTTAGAATTAATCTGTATTTTTACATGAAAAATATCTTGATTATATCAGTGCCTTCTTAATTCTACAAAAACTACTTTTTAAAACGGATTCTATTTAAACTTGGTTCATCATTTTGTATAACGTTATTTCGTCATTAAAATCAATTATTTTTCTATTCAGATAAAAGAAAGTAAGAGGTTGATAGTGTAACGTTTGCTTATAATGATAATGAAAGTTAAGAGAGGTTGACAACTTAACATAAACTATTTCTATTAAAAGGATTTATGCCTAACGTAGAGATTAAACTTTTAAGATATATAAAGCATTTTTAAAGCACAAAATTATTTAAAATAGATAAATGTAAAAAATATCAAATAAATACTGAATCGAATAAAAAATTATTATCTTTATCACCAAAAGTTAAATCAACATAGAAACATAGAATCGAATCGAATTAATCATAAACAAATATTAGAAAAGTACAACATAAGAGCAATAAATAAGTTTTAAATATTCAAGAAATCCAACAAAAATATCAGTTTTTAGTGGTTTTTCACGTTTTTACTTTTTTTCATACCTTTTTTTATTGATTTTTTCCTATTTAACAAAAAACTTGTTAGTAGTATGTAACATCAGACCTTGAACCCCGACCTCAAATTCTCCTACAAGGTAGGAAAATCAAAAATAACAAATTACTAAATTACGACGTACCAAAGTATGACATTATCATAATAACAAAATACTTTTATCTTATCTTATATTTATTTTTATAAAAATGGTATTGTGTGTATTATTCTAAGAAAAATAAATCTCATCATAAAGATATAAGAAAATATGAAAAAAATAAACGAAAAAACAATGATAAAACAACGAATAAAAACAATGACATCAATAAAAAAACAACGATGAAAAAATTCAAGAAAAATATCCATCTTTTTTTTATAAAAACCGGTGGTGACATTCAATCAACAATAACAAATAATAAATTTTTAAACAAATTTACTACAGGAAAATATCCGGGAGAATTAAATCTAAGATCTTTAAATCCTTTTAACTATACTAATCCAACTCATTCATTTACTGGGCCTGACCCAAATATTGATAAAAGATTAGAAAACTATAATGAAATACTCAATAATTATAATGAAACAGGCAATTTAAACATTCCTCCAAATCCTAAACCAGATTCAATACCAATAAACAGAGTTGATCAAGCTGCAATGAAACATGATGTCAAATACATATCAAAAGATTTAAAAGATCGTCAAGTTGCAGACATCGAAATGATACATGAAATGAACAATATTGAAAACCCTACTCCAAGGGAAAAATTAGAAAGATCTTTAGTAAAATTAATTATGAAAGAGAAGGTATTGTTTGGACAAGGCGTACCAAAGATACTAGAGCCAAAGGCTCACTTAACCAGAGAAGCAAAGAATTTAGCAACAGAAAAACTATATGAAAATTCCAAAGAACTTCCTCCAGAAAAAAGAAAATTTAAAGAATTACATAAAGAATATAGAAAACCTAAACAGTACCTTAAAGTTAAAGTTTTTAACAAAGATCATATTTGGAGTGCAGATTTAACATTTGTACCAGGAGAAAGAGAATATAAAATAATTCTAGCGGTTATAGATTTATATACAAGATATGCATTTGTTGTTCCTTTAAAAAATAAAACTGGAAGATCTATACAGATGCTTTCGATGAGATATTTGGTGACTATCAAAGAAAACCTAAAAAGCTTTGGGTTGATAAGGGTACGGAATTTTACAATAGAACATTTGAAGATTTTTGTGATGATAATGAAATAGAAATTTATTCAACAGAAAATGAAGGAAAAGCAGTGATGATAGAAAGATTTAATAGAACCCTGAAAAATATGATGTTCAAGAAGTTTACAGAACAAGGAAATAGAAAATGGTTACATCTTTTAATAAAGAGAAATTTTGGAATTGATGAAGATATAGAAAAACTGTTTAAATTTTAAAAGTGAATTTTGTATAGAAAATGAAGACGTGAAAATGCGGTCTCCATCATTCAATGAAGATGATATATTGAATCGCCGGAACCCAATAACAAAGTTGATATTTTGGAAGCAATTGTCAGTAACATTTCTAGAAATGAAAAGATTGCAGAACAAGAAAAAAAGAATGCAGAAAAAGAAGAAGAGGTATTGAAACAAATATTAAATTCGAAAATAAAAAATATAAAATTTTCAAAAGATTACACAAATTTATCTGATTTAAGAAGTTGTTTATCAAAAAATGCGGTCTTCAATTGAAATATGAATACAAAAATCAATTGAAATTGTATTCATTACAAGGAAATGCTTTCGAAAAAATCAAAGAATTGGACAAAAAGCATTATATCCTATACTTAAAGAAAAATGAAATTCTCTATATAAGAGAATATATCAATTTTTCTAAATTTGGAGAAAAGAATAAAGAAATCTTCAAGTATGGGTTATATATTCATTTCCTTAAGAAAAACATAAAGATAATCCTAAAATTATTTGATGAAAAAAAACTCTAATCTGTGATTGGTTAGAAATCAAGAACATATCAAGAAAATATAACTTGTATTATACTTATTTTTTCAATATATTTTTCCTTCTTCTTTTTATTACTAATTTGTATTATTTTAATATTTTTTAATTATTAATATTATTAACTTAATAAAAATTTCCCAACAATTATATTTCATAATTTTTTGGTTCCTCAATATCTTTGAATCTATTAAACATTCTCTTATTTCTACTTCAGTGATTTTAACATGATTGTGCTCTTTTCAATTTTATTTTAATCAAAACACTTTTTTGTGCTAATTTGTGCACCTTACTTTTCACCTTCCACCCACAACCCAAACCTTTGAAGATATCAAAAATCTGATTTCACAAATTGATCCAGTATAGCCGAAAAAATCTACGATCAAACCTTCAAAGTTTCAACAAAACCTTCATCAGAGACGTTTAAGGGCTTAAAAAGGCTTCATACAATGAGAAATGTTATTCAACATTCAATTTGCAATATCTTTTAAACCAATTATTCATATCTAATGGTTTATACATCAAATTAAAGCTTTTATCTTCCACTATTTTTAAACACATATAGTACTTTCTTATAAAGGTCTAAGACCCTTCAAGATATTCAACCATTTATAACTTTTGATCTAATTAACCGATATTGATGTTCTATATATCAAATTAAAGGTAATTAAATTCTCTATCATATTACATGTGTTTTTAAGGAAAATAAAACAAAAATAAAAATTAAATTTTTTCTTTAAAAAATGACTGAAATAACTGAAGACAAATTACAAAAAATAATTGATGTTGGTAAATCAAAA
>JBBMKC010196388.1:0-14700 GCA_037834085.1 Bipalium vagum | reverse complement strand
ATTATTAATTTATTTCTGACCCTCTGGCGGTCTGAATAATTAAATAATAATAACCAATGTAAACCCTATTGCGGCCTCTACCTTACTTCAACTTTTACAAGGGTTGGCAAGGATGTGTCCTTGGGTTACTTAATAATTATGGATTTAAATAAGTAATACAATATTTTTTTTAATTTTAATTCTTTTTTTTCTTGAATATAGATTAATATCTTTAATACTTTTAATAATATTGCAAGAATGGACATGAATTTGATTAAATTTTTTTTTTACTTATAATTTTTTTAGACGATGATAAGAAGCTTTAACCCAGCCTTCGACAGTTTATTAATAAAAGAAATCAAAAACTTTTCAAAAACCAGCAAGCATATCTTGATTTGCAAGCAAATCTCAAAAATGTACAAGAAGTTAATCGAAAAATTAAAAAAGTAATAGCCATTTTTTTAATATTTTTATTGATTTTGTTTAGGAAATTAAAAATGAAAAACGTAATATTTTTATAAATTTAATATTTTTGTAGTAATGGCGGCCATTATGACGCCGGTAAGAATATATTGCAGCAAGATTGATAAAAAGCTCCTTAAACTATTCAAACCAAAAAATATTAGCGATAAAGAAAAAGAAAATATATTCAATATGACAATACAAGATAGTGAAATAACAGACTACATGGACACTGAATCGGAAGTAATGGACACAGGAGAAGGAGAAACAGCAGAAACAAATATTTAAAAATGACTAGATTAAAACTTTGATTATATTGTATTCAAAATAAAGTGGTTTAGGGCAATAAAATAATAAAAAATTATTATTTAAAATAATTTAACTTTTATAAAATTAAAATAGATAATAATAGAAAACTTTCAACCGTTTTGAAAAATGATGAAACGATCTTTGGTCGGAAATTTGTGCTGATGCGCACAACGACATACATACAGACCACAGGACAGGCTCCGATTGATGGTGACAAGGGTTTTGATTGTTTGAAAGCAACTATCTTGATCTTCTGAACACACGCACAAACACAAAATACACTGTACAATTACAAGCTGATGACAACTGATACTTGGTTGAGCATTTACGGTCTGTTCGTCCTGGTTTCCTGTCCTCTGCTTATCACTCACACATTGCCCTGAATTATTAATAATCATCTTCCCCTCATTTCCAATCCACTGCACACACATACACGGCACACTGTACAGTCCAAATGAGGATAATTGTGTTTTAATTGATGTCATTTTTAAAAAATGGGCAAACATTCAATTGACCAAACAAAATCCAGGATCGACAAAGCATTTTGTCTTAGTTATTCCTATGGAAATTAGTTTCTTTAAAATTTTCCAAAATTCTTAGTTTCTTCTTCCGACGGAATTACTTTTATTAAATGTGATCAGCCTTCCGTAACTGTTGTATTGGACTTTCATTATCACTTTATCATGATGCTACACGAAAACAAATGAACTGGTTCATCGGTAGATATTTAATTAATATGATCCTCTAAGCATTTTCGATCGCCATCTCAAATCAATGCCTTCATTATTTCAATTATTTGGTGATACTGATATAAATAACTTCGAAAGATGGTGTTCATTGGTTTCTATTGTTTGATAACCTACCGGCCTTAATGAGGAGTTCAAATAATGAAGTTCATTTGTCATCTGGGTGTGTCAAGTGAACCACTTCTGCTTTGGAGTTTATTTAGGAAATCATATTTTGCAATAATTTTCTATATTAGCTTCCAGGAATTCAAAACTGTTCAGCTTGATGATATTGAAACAGAAAAATCTATAACTCATGCTATCTAATTATTATTTATATACATCTAATGAGTTAATTAGATAGCCTCAATTGAAGTAATGTTCGGTGATGACGGATCCTCTTCTAAGTAATGGGCCATTATTGGCACTTTTGACCAACAGGATGTTCTCAACAGTGTAAGCTTAGAGCTTAACATCCACTGAAGCACTGAAATGACATCCAGCTTATCCGCAAATCTGCACAATGATTTTCGACCATCGTGAGAGGTTTTTGTCCAATGTATTTATCATAGGGTGTAATCGGATAATGGGTTGCGTGTTTTAGTCGTCAGTTAAATCCGTTAAATTGAATCCTCACAGTTGATGGGTGCGTACAGGTATCCCGTTATATCTGAAAATTTATCCCGCCATGTGTGCCTTTAGAGACCGAGGTCTTTTCAGAGCACGCCAGGAAACTCATCACTGTTTTAATATTCCTAAAACGGAAGATGAGTTTCAGTGTTGTAAGAGCATAGTGTCAGGTATTTTCCTACTATCACTACAAAAACAAATTGTTTTATTTACAAAACAGAACTTATGAATTTAGTTTTGGCTTTGTTCGTTCTCATTGCTGTCTGTTGCCTTTCCGCACTTTGTCTAAAGTGTTCCCTTATCTTGTTTGACTCTCTTATGCAAAATATTGAACATGTGATAGCTAGAAATGATGGCTCTTTTATTCATTTCATTATCATTTCTTCCCAAAGCAATTTGGAAGAAATTTTGTTTCAGCGAAGATGGCACCGATATGGTATTAATAATCAAGGCTTCCAGAATATCAATGACTGCTCGTATTGAATCCATTAAAGACATTGCCGTAATCATCAAATCTTGTTTCACTTTCATCGACGGGGTATAGTAGCTGATTTGAAACGATTTTGATACTATTTGGTTTTTGTTATTGGCCTTTTCCAATTCCAGAGTCGAAATTACTGCAATGGTTTTTCTCTAATAAATGTGCAAACTTTTCTTATCGATTGTCTTCGTTGTTTGGCTTTAAATCTGGCTTAAAACAAATCACCACATTCACCATCCTTACACTGATCAAATCCTGATTCCCAAAGTTAACTTGGCCAGGTCACCATTGTCTACGTGGTCCTCGATGTGGGCGATCGCCTCAGCATGACATTCGTATTAAATGACCAATGAAATCAATTAATTTTTTCAAAATTTTTATTGATATTTTTCTTACTTTATATATTAATAAAATATAAGTTAAACGTGTATTAAAAAGAAAATAAATTATTATTGAAATTTGACTCTAACTTCCAATGGTGGCTGAGTTTTAATTAAAACCAAAAAATTTTGTGCTGGAAAAATTGCAAGGCACACATGAAATTTGTATAAAATAAAAATAATAATATTAGGTCTATTTTTCGCAAACATTTCTGAAAATCTTGGTACCTTTCCATTCAAGAAGTGTTGTAAAATCTGTAAATCAGATACAATTTTGGATAAAATCGTGTTAAGATCCTACTTATGAGAGGTGGAGCTTAAAATAATTGTTACAGGACTTAACGGCGAAGGTTGCTTTCATTATGGGTTAAACGTTTAAATGATCGAAAACAAATGACTAAATCGAAATGAAATTTTTCAAAAGGCCTGAGTATTTATTTATTTTATTTAGAGTCGAATCTTGCTATGTCTACAAAACAGGTCCGAAATAATTAACAATACTTTTGAAATCTAGTCGATAGGTTATGCTTAGATTAAAACTTTGTCTTAATTCCAGGACAAGTTATAAAAAATTTATTTAATAAACGAACAAGGAATTTAATACGACTTTTTCTTAATAATAAGACAAGTAATTTAGAATAGAAGACAAATTAAAACTTTATATATGCATTACTGCACTTTATATAATCTTAGTTGATGTGGATTGAATTGAATTCATAACGAAAAATATGGCTTAAGGAATTGATTGTAGTTGAAGATATTTTCTGTCATGGCGAGAGAGTCCAGGCTTTCTTGC
The DNA here is from genome assembly GCA_037834085.1 of Bipalium vagum. Classification (NCBI taxonomy): domain Eukaryota; kingdom Metazoa; phylum Platyhelminthes; order Tricladida; family Geoplanidae; genus Bipalium; species Bipalium vagum. The sequence goes on along the minus strand of JBBMKC010196388.1, from coordinate 10,938 downwards.
AGGCTATTTGATATTGAAAGTTCAATAAGAGTCTTCATCGTCATTATATGGAGTCTGTGATCTTCTGCATGCACATTTTATGAAAGTGGACAACCGAATACACCGCCGAATTTTCTGTTATTTAAACAAACTTCGTTTCTCACTGAAGAAAACAGTTTCGGACTTTTATGATTTTTTATTCACTGTGCCCTTTTATTTGATTTCATTCCTGTACAGATATTTTTAGAAGATCTTTTAATGAACTTTGATTTTTGCAATCAGCAATCCAGAATTATTCCATTACCTTAAAGAGACTGATTTTCAGCTTCAACAAGTGAACATTTAAGCAAAAGATATACTTTGATTGATTTTCATATAATATTTCTCTACAAATATTTTGTTAACAATGTTATTTTTTCCAATATATGGCATTCAATATAATACGGTTCTTTCAATTTCAAAATAATGTCATTATCATTACAAGGTGCTTTTTCATATAATTCCATATTATGAAACTAAATTGGATTTGAGGTCGAGACTATTTTTTTATCCGTTTGAATCAATAAATAAATGAAAAATATCCTGTAATACTTTATTTATTCCTTCTGCTTCTATTATTCTCAAATGCTGCAAGATCTCATTCACTTAACCACACATTAACCGACGCACTACAATTGGTATCATTAAAACAAAAACATTAATTTTTATGTAATAATTTCATTAAATTGTCTCGACTTTTGGAATGTGTGAAATTCGTATGTTGTTATGGCTTTTCTCAATCATTGGAAGTACTCCTATGCATGGGCATAACGCATGACATGCATTTTCTTTTACTGTGTTACATATTCTGCTTATTTGATCTTTTAACAAATTTTATCCTTTCTTTACGGACAATTTTAAATGAATTAAACTTTTTTATTAATTCGACAGTCTTTACTAACATTTATCACTTAACTTATTAATAAATAAATAATAATAAACCTTCATTTCCTTTTCATGTTTCATAAGCACCAAATAAATGTTTGTTTGATATTATTGTTTTAAAACATTAAAAAAGTTTAAACTATTTTTGATTTAGTGATATTAAAAAATATTATAAAAATGGTTAATTAAAAACGGTCAACGTTTGTAGCTGCAATAAAATTCTTTGAAAATTAAATCAGACTTTGACCGTTTTTATTAAAATTATTGATTGGTTAATATAATAAAAACAACGGTAGTGCTAAATATAGAAAAGAGTGTGCTGTTTTCAAAACAAACACTCATAGTTAATCAGGCGTATACATAGTTGTATACCAAATCTTTAGTATCAATCGATCTCTTTAAATCTTTATTCATATGACCTAGAACAAAATTAAATTTTCCATCTGTTGGTATAATTTTCATTGTGATTCGATCATTTTATCTGATGACATTGGAAATAGATATGGGAAAAAATTATTTTGTAGAGTTATATTTTCATCTGCTCTAAAATTCAATTTCAAAAAGTAAAAGTATTTCTGATAAATCTAAAGCATTTGCTGATTGTAATAAAGTAAAAGTTAAATTTCTATTTTTATTTAAATTTGTAGCTGTTTTAGGATTTAAAGAAATTTCTAAATAGTCACATTTTTAGTTCTTGGCAAAAAGAACTGAAAACGTAATTTACTATGCATTATTAGATCTATCGAATGCCTTCGGCTCAATCCCGATTCACACCACATTGGACCTATTACAAAAAATGGGAATGCTGAACAAGGCAAGGACACTCATAATAATAATAATAATAATAATAATAATAATAATAATAATAATAATAGCTTCGTTTTACATGAACGTTTCAGTTAAGTGAAATATTTCTGATTAAAAATTAATATAAATTAGACTAAATCAAAAGTAAAATTAATGTCTTTTGGTATCTGTGTTCATTATGAAACATTTTTGTTTTAATATTTTGTATTTTAAAAAATTTGATTTTAACTTTTTTTAATAATTAAAAGAAAAAGAATTTTATTCTTAAAACTTTGAATAAAATTTAATTTTATTAAAACTTACATTAAATTATATTATTATATTTAATTTCGATATTATTAATGATGTACGCTGTTCAAATGAAAACAATGATTATTATTATTATTATTGTTTGTACTAATTAGATAAAAATAATAATAATAATAATTGTCAATTATTATAACGCAACATTTTAAAATTTAAATTAAGAATGAAAATTAATTTTCAGTGAAAATAATGAAAAAGTATATTAAAATAATTTTATTTTGAAATAAAAAATTAAAAATCTTTTTTTTCTTTTAAAAATTTAATAAATAAAATATTTCTATAAAAAAATTATCCAATAGAAATCGATTTAATTTTAATTATATAAAAATGGCAAATACTTTTTCTACTTAAAGGAACAATTTTTCAATTAAAAAATTTATAATGTGAAAAGGTTTTGTTAAAATTATATATATCATTGAAGCACGACTTGATGAAAGAAAAAATAATAAAAAAATGTTATATAATTAAAATTTCAAAAATCGATATTTTTAACTAAATTATAAAAAAAATATTTTTACTAGTTTTTTAAAAATTATTTTGATGAAAATAACCAATGTACCATTGGTAAAATGTTAAATTATTAATAAATTAAAATAACAATTATTTACACAGATGAGGAATTTTATTAAACGCTCTAAAAATAATTAAAATATATTTTAAAGTTATAATTTAACATTTATCCCTTCTGTTTCGGTGAATTATTTAACAATTCAAAAATTTTATTGTTGAGAAAATTAAAATTTTAAAATTTGTAAAATATTTTTGATCATTGGATAAAATTGAAAATTTTAATGTTTTAAAAATTTTTTATAAAAATTAATAAAATTCCAAATAAAAATTATAAAAAAATATTAAAATTCTTGGAAATGAGTATCACTAATTAAAAATAAATTGAATTTGTTTAGTTCAATAAATTATTGCTAAAATAGAAAGTGCCAAAATTAATTTATATTTGTTTCTAAAAATAGAATTATCAAATAAAAAATGAATGATTGTGTCGACAAATGCGCGGTGTGCCTTCAGCAGATGAAGATTGGTCATATATTGACACTCAAAAATTGTGGCCATTCCTTTTGTTCGGAATGCATCAAAACTTGGATACTTATTCAGCCTCAATGCCCTCTCGATAGATCCAAAGTCAAATCCATAGCAGTAATCGGTTCTTCTGGAGAAGAAACAAGTTCCGAAAAACTTCTATGTTTCGTAGAAAGGTCTCTTTTGGAAATGATTTCCATTAAAATGGAAAAAATTTTCAAAGGATATGTTAAGGTGATGTCTGTCGTAACAGAAAATTACGATTTCTACAAATATGACTTAAAGTTATCTCTGGAGAAATTGAAGGAGTCCCTCCGTACACTGACCGACTTTGAAATGTTTCAGATGGCGAGAAAACACTTTGACAAAGTTCAAATCTTTAACGACTCAATGAAAATATGCAAAGGCCAGGTTTGTCAAAATTATAATGATTTAATGGTAGACCTGAAGACCTTCATCCAAGAGAAAATGGATTTCTGTAAAAAGTATTTCAAACGAGAAATGAGCAATGCCATAATCAAGGAAAGCTTAGAGGCTTTTCGACTTCTTCAAAGCACTCAGGATTTCAGAAATCATCTGATCATACTGATGAACATGGTCTTATCAATTCTATTGCTAATTAATGAAAACCTTTTAGACTATACCGACGGTCTGATCAGTCTTGATGAACTTGCCAATTCCCTTCGATCTCAAATCAGAAGGATTGATCGGAAAATGATGATGTTCTTAGAGATTAATAATATTATTAGATCTATCTTACTGCGGCTGGTGAAGTTGTCGATTCCATCAAAATATCAGAAGCTATTCAAACTAGTCGAAAACAGGTGCGAAATTTGTGGACAGGATGTCGCCTCTAAAGTTAGAGTTGTTTGTCAGGATTGTTCACGGGGAATTTGCTTTTACTGCTTCAAATCATATAACGTCATCGGAAAATACTGCTTCTTCAGATGCACCCAGAGATCGGCTCTGATACTAAAAAACAAAAAAAATGCAGGCGATAAAGGTCTTATGTCCACCTACTACCCATTAAATGGTGAGAAAATATTAAGCCAAATATTTACGAGGTTTCTTAAAGAGGAACTTAAATCCATACTTTTCCTGTTGAGAGAAATGGAAAAGATGGAGAGAGACGATATCAGTGTGGACACTTTGGAAGTGAAAGACAACAACCTAAAGGTAAATACCAGCTTGCTGGTTGTCAGTTACAAGTATGAAATACTGAAAACCTTTTTGACTGAGTCTACAATCGTGAACATTGATCAAATGTTAAGGTCATCTATCGAATTGTTCACCACACACACAACCTTAACAAAACTTAGTTTAAAGAACTTCTTTGAGTATAATAATGAAGGAGTTGATCCTAATCCAGAAAAAGCGGAACTTTTGATATCTACTATTAGAATATGTCAGTCACTGAAAAGTTTAAAAACCCTAAGGGAATTAACGACACAAATCAAACAAAAAAGCAAATATTTATTAAAGTCCCGTGTGAATGACAATGTCTAAGATACGTTGAAATATAATGTTTTTATTTGTCTTTGCTATTTGTTTTACTTCAAGTTATTTTCTTTAAACGTTTTCTTAGCTCATTTTATAGTTATAGTTAAGCTGGTTTCGGTTAGTGAGTTGGCTGAAACGTGAAACCAAGGCTCTACGCCAATAATGTAGACGTCGCACCCATTGTTGAAAAAAATCAATTAAATATTTGTCATTTGTTTCCTAAAGTAGCCCGTAAAACTTTTTATTCACTTAAACTTTTTATTTTGAAAAGTTGGTAAAAATCAGACATGATTCAATATTGGAGATCATCTAAAAAATTTTGAAATACAAAAATAAATTTGAAAAAGGATACAGAGCCGAATGAACAAAGAAAGTATTTATCATTAAAAAAATTTTCTACACAAGTCCCATAGTTTTTTTTGGAATTATAGGTTAAAATGGAAAAAATGTATCAGGAAGACTTAATGAAATTGAACTACAAAGGTAATCGTTTAAAGGAAAACAAGAAATTTAAAATTAATAATAATAAATGTGAATAAATTTTTCAAACAGAAAATATGTTTTTATAATAAAAATTAAAAATTAATAATTCAATTATATTTATATGTAACGATCTAGGTCGCAAGCTAAACTGTTACAAGGAGGCTTATAACTGGGCTCACCAACTCCCTTGAAGAAAGTGTAAATAACAGAAAACTCACGAATAAACTAAATGATTAACAAAATAAGATTTTTTGTCACAAATGCAAGGTTAGAAATCAATTCAATCAATCAAACAATATTCAAAATTATAAACGTTTATTTAATTAATAAAGCATCTTTTTGACTTTACGATAGTCAAAGAAGTCCTGATAACAATAATGAGGATTCTATCGTCTAGAACAAAGCAGAATCGATTTAGCGAGAGAACAATAAAAAAAGATAAAAGAAAATATAAAAAGGTAGTGATGAGAAGAATTTCCTTTTATTACTAAATAAATGTTAAATAATTAATTATTTAAGTTTAACTCGATCGGTTAAACCTTTTCGGAATTAATACAAATTCCTATCTATTATTTTTTTTACCATTGTCTTAAAAATATCTTTAATTCGAATAGCTGTAAGTGTATTCTCAGATTTATAAAGGGCGTTTTGAATGTGAAAATCAGGAGCATATATACTCCGGTTTTCCAGATTCTAGATCTTCTCATTGGCTTAATTCGAACTTACTACATATAAATTTATGTGTGAACGGCTTCTATTTTAAGTACGTATTTTCTTAAAAGTAATAGAATTTGCGTAAGTGGTTACTATTTTAAGTAACTTCAATTCAAATATAAAATGTAAAATAAAATTCAAATTCAAATCAGATATCAAACTCAAAACACATCCCCAAGGCCACATAAAGTAGAAATCATAAACGGAATCTCCAACAACCACTGCAAAGTAAATATCTTCTTCCAACCTCACCAGCAAGATTCGCGCTCTATCCAAATAACCAAAATAATGACTCCAGATACCTGATTACATCCTCATCCTTAACAACAGACTTTTAGCCTGAATCAAACAAACCGACCTCCTCGGTAGAAACCAAAAAGCAATCTTCTCTGACAACGGATGCGGTGAGCACAATATATTTTAAGAGATTTAAAATAGGAATATTTTTGAACTTTTATTTATTTTTTTATTGCCTTTTTATGGTTAATTAAACATTTTATTATTTTTTATTATTGGCATTAAGATTTATAAAAGCAAAGTGTTCATAAAGGCAATTTACTCTTAAAAGAGTCATAATCTGGTACGGTTGCAATATGTCACGCAATAAAAGGGGAACAGGTTTCTATCTCTCTCGTACACAAACCAAGAGGGTACGCCCATCTTGGATTCTGTGACCATCTAAAGTGAATTCATAGGCTGAAAGACTGGAAAGGGGTCTGAAGAAGAGGAACGAATTTTCTCTTGGATTTCCACATGAAGTTTTGATTAAGATAAAGTGGTTAGGTCTTCGTGAATTCCTTCATAAACAGCTTTCTCTTAATTACCAATAAAGCTTGACGCTCATTGACCTGTCTTTTTAAACATTTTTCTCTTTCATGTCTTTTATCTTTGCTCTTGTTCATCTCCCTCTGTCACCTCTCTGAAATCAGTTGTGTTTACAATTCTTTGAGATTAATTGAATCCCTTCAGAATTCTCTTTGTATCACAAACTGTTCACAGTTTGTTTTTATCATAACAGCCCCTCCCTAGAGTTCGTTAAGTGAGAGTAACGCGGAGGTCAACGACTATATTAACGACGAAATTGCTGCACTTTAAAACATACAATGTAGGCACTAATTAATATGTTTAATATTAAATCCTTCGAATAATAAAGTGCACCTCACACTACATAAAAATAAGTATAATCAGCAGGGTGAGAGATGTCGGGAAAACAGGAACACATTCATGTTCAGTCCTGCCATTATTCCCATTACCAAACCTTCATTGATTCTTGTTCTACTTGAATCCACAAATTTGAAATTCTTTATTTGTTTGACAATTTTCACTGTTAGGCGTAGTCATACTTTAATTAAGCCTCAATTTCTTTTTTCACAGGTCATAAATGGGCACAATTTTACGTTTGGCTACAGCTGGTACAGTTTTACTCTGTTGTCCTTGTAGCACATCAGAGATTTACTGGAGTAAAGGCATGAAGGAAGGTCAGACCAAAACAATTAGGAAGAAAGTGTGAAGCCAAAAATGATATTAGCCTTTTTAGTAAGTACTGGCATATATAAATATTTGAATTCATTGCGCCTTTGGAAACGTAAGAGTTGCTTTTACTGCGAGACGAAAAAATAGCCTGCAAAGTCAGAAAGCTATTTGGAAATTTTGATAAGCCTTAAACTTGTATTTACTCTCCGCGCCGTATCGAGTACATGAACGAAGAAATTTGGACCTGAAGCTGACAAAATCTGCAAATACACATGTTTCATCAACCACCACGAAGCAATGATTTGTTCCACTAAGATACCAGTTTTACAGTTCCTGGTATGTTGCTTGGCCCGTAGAGCATGGACATCATTTCTGTTGACAAACCTTAACTATTTAAGCCTCCACGCTTGCTTTAACTAATACTTTTTGCAGGGAAATTGAATTTTTGACTGCATTTTGGCCGAGAGACAATTGGAATCTTTCGGATTTTACATTTTTACAAATAAACAATTTCCAGTGCGGCAATCTCATCGCTTTCAGGCTTCTTTGTTGACCCTCTTAGATTGACCGAAATGCCTCATTTTATCACTGCAACTACCATTCACACCTCACTAACTACTTTTGATGTTGAGATAGGGACAAGCTCTTGCAACGCCTTCAAAATGGCCAGATTCGTTCAGAATCTTTTGAACAAATTCATGTCCTGTTTCAGTCACCAAAGAACAATGGGAGAATGTTGAGGAAGTCTATGCTGAAGTCTTTGTCAGTCGTCCTGAGACCTAGTCAAGCCATTGGAGAAGGACCCCCGTTAAAAACCACTTGTCTGGTTTAATCCTTACTTTGTTTAATCCATTATCCTAAAAGGTCCAAGTATAACAATCAACTGATGAATGCGGATATCCGTTGGGCACAACATCAAATTTAAACCAGGCCTAGAATCACGAAGACAACGTTCGATGACATCACATTACCACCAGGTAACCTTGCAAAGGCTTTATAGTCGAGGTCTGAGACATTCTCTCATTCTCCCCATTTGGATCAGACGAAGTAACAAATTAACGGACAATTTCCTTGAAACTCATCCATTTATTGACCAAGGGTCGGATCAGGATGTCCTGGTCGACCTCTTAGAGTTTCATAATCTTGGTTCTGTAAGGTAGAATAAGAAGTATTCAATGACGATAATCGAGGAGTCGGTGATGGCAGTGCATATTTCGATTAATAAAAGGTGTTCCTCATCTTATGACGTCTTTCATATATTTCAGCAGATCGGATCAACTGACGTGTCCGCCCACGCACGAAAGATGACGCAAAATGCTGAGGCACCTACCAAGCTGACCTTCGACAGGGATTGGATGGTCGCATTCTTCAGGCTCGAGCTCAGGGTTGGCTGGAACCCTTTTCGTTTTAAACGGAGCGCATGAAGAAAGGTCTTTTTGACCGAGATATTTAAACACAAAAGCGATCGTTGACATGGAGACGGAATTGAAAGAAAATATATTAATAACACAATGGTAATAATAACGGGAAATAATAATAATAATGATAATAATAGTATCACTCAACGACCACGTGCGACAGAGAGAAACCAAAGATGAAAGAGGCAGAGTCAAGGGTGAGCTAGTACAGAAGAACCTACAGGTCCAGACCGACGTCGATGCTGAATGCCGGGCCGAATTTTACTTTGTTTGAGTGCAAGGCCAGGACGTCATCGTCGAAGTGGACCTTGAAGTCCAGCCTGGGATTTGTTATGATCACCTTCTTTCGGGACGATGACGATGTCAACGAAAGGCTCTTGGACTGTTCCACCGTTCTGTAAATGCCGAGACAGATCAGCTGGTGCTTCGTGAAGCAGTGCTCGAACAGGTCACTGTAAAGACAGCTGTTCTGAAGGGCAAAGCACTCTCGAAACCCGTCCTGCAACAGGGAGGCACAAGTGATTTGACACTTGACGTTCGTATTCTCCGAGCCGTCGTTATCATCGTCCTCCATCTCCCGGTACCGTTCGATGCAGTAGACCTCTCCTGACGTCATGTTGTACAGAAAGTTCATGATCCCCGGATTGAAGTACGCCAGACCGAGGAGACAGTCGAGCATTTGGGTCGTAAAGACATGGCCGCATGCAAAGGTCTCGGCCAAAAACACGGGACAGTCTGGCTCGTCTTTGTCATCAGGGTCGAGAAACTGTGCGTTGTCTTCCACGACGAGCTTGCTGATAATAAACCGCTTGTGGGTGGGGTCTCCGGTCGACCTGGCAAGGTTCTTGAAAATGGATTTCACGTTGAGGGTCGTCAGAATGATCTCCTTATCCACCAAGTGCAAATCGGAGTTTTCCCAATCGAAATTGCTCAGGGTCCGGCCGCTCAAAATTAGACAGACGTGACAGCGCTCCACCCTCAGCATCTGTAGGGACTTGCGGTTGATGTTGTGGAACGAGACGGGATGGATGTCGGAGAACCAGGCCAGAGACTGCCATTCTCGGAACAGGATCCGCTCGTTTCCGGCCAGGACGATGGGGCGGATTTCGCTCTCCTTCAAACATTTTGAGCGCAAAGGCAACATGAAGTGCTTCAGATCAATGCCACAGGAAGACGTCGAGGACGAGGACAACGACGACGACCTATCGTCCTCGCCGACAATACAGACAATTATGTGATTGGAAAGTTTGATTGGTTCCTCAGGATTTTTGATCAGGCAGCTGTCGAAGTCGTGATAAGAAGACTTGTAAAACCCTGTGATGTCCTTGTCCGCCCTGGCGAAAGCTTTGTAATGAAAATGGTGCTGACTGATTTCTTTCTTCTTCTTGGAACCCTTTTCCTTGAGGGTGCGAGGGTCCAACCCCATGGGACCGGGACATTTGCACCGAACTCGACCAACTCTCATCCACGTCTTGTCACGCGTTCCGTGACAGTGAGCGCAATAGAGCGCAGCCCGTTCCGCTTCCGTGAACGACTTGCAGGTAAAAAAGCCGACGGCCCCTTCGCGCACCTTGACAGTGGAGGTCGGGCTGAGAAACACCCGGTTGCCCGAGCCCAGCCTTATTTCGACCGCAACCAGCAGCAGCTGCAGCCATTTGTGGCAAAAGGGCACGAGATCCTTGAAGGACATCTCTGTCAGACTGGGGGACAGCCTCACTGTGTACAGCTCCATGCCGACCCCGTTGATGTATTCGTTGATCCACGACCCCTGGGGCCGTCGAAACCGCTGACACTGTCTGTCCGACCGGATGGACAGCAGGTTGATGATGAATGTCGAGTACCCGGGGATCAGACAGCTCTTGGCCAGGATTTTGTTCTCGATTTCACTGAAGCAGAAGATGACGTTGCCATTCTTCTGATTCCACGAAGGGATATTGGTCAGGTAAGACTTGTTCTCGTACTGGAGGATTTGAACGAGGATTCGAAGGTCTGGCGAAAAGTTCTTCAGAGAGATCACTCTCATTATGTTTGACGCATCCTCGTCCTTGGAGTTCTTGCAGTTATGGTTCGCCAAGATGAAGCAGGCGTCCGCCCGGTCGACCACCGCCCTCTTCAGATCGGCCTGATCCATAACCGTCCCCTGCGAGCGGTTGATAATAATTACCATAATAATATTAATTATTATTTTTGTCATTATGAAAAAAGCAAATTAATTTAGTGATTAGTTTAAGTTTTATTATTACTATTATTATTATTATTATTATTATTATTATTATTATTATTATTATTATTATTATTA
>JBBMKC010196387.1:6807-25198 GCA_037834085.1 Bipalium vagum | reverse complement strand
TTATATTATATTGTATTATATCAAATTTTATTATGTTACAGTACCTTATAATATCTTTAAAAAATATTATACACATTTGATAGCAGATAGCACTTGGTGTTTTAAAAATATAATTACGAATATTATAATTATAATTGTTATAGACTTTAAGACCTGTAATTTATTATAACAGTTGAAAGCGAAAATTTGGATTGAAAAGACATCAGTAAGAAGGACAAAGGTGAGTAGAATGGTTTTATTTCAAAGATCGAATGACATTTGGAAATTGCAACATGTTACATTGAATGACTAAAACGAATATTATTTTCAGGCTTTTTTTTAAATATCATATTTTTGAATTAAATACATTTTACTAATTTGCATGAAAACTATTATTTTTTTTGCTTTTTATATGAAAAGAGCATGACAGACTTTCTACAAAAAGCAGAAAAATATCTCTCTGCAGTCTTGAAAATTATCTGTAAATAATCAACAAGCAGAAAAGCAGTAAAAATTATTTTAATTAAAAAAAAGATTCTGTTTATAAATAGAAAAAGAAAAATTGAGTACATTGACAAACTGTCCTTTCTTCACATTGCTCCATTTGACAGCGTAAATATCATCTGAAAGATTTGTTTTAATTATCAAAATAACAAACCTTTTGATAACGGTGAATATACAAAATTGTTGAATATCTTTGTTTAATCAATTAAAGGTTACCTTTAAAGCATTCAAAACCCATTAATAAAAATTAATTTTTATTTTTCCTGATTGTTCTTTCAAAATGAAATCGTCTCCACTATTTCCGGCCAGTTTTTAAGACTCAATCATCTGTGAAATCAGTCCTGGGTTTTCGGTAAAAGTTTAATAAATAATTTCTGTCAAAGCTTCCCCCACGTTAAAATAACAAAAAATGCATTAAATTTATTAAAAATAATTGGATATGGCTTTGATTAAAAATTACTCAATACAGTACCAGACAATGATGACAACAAAGGTGGAGTCTTCTTTTTTCTTTTGTGAGTTTTGGTGAATCAAAATATTGGCCAAAAATGTTTAAAAAGTTTTTTTTAAAACTTTTTAAACTTTATTTTATTTCTGATGTCTCAATTTGTCTCTCTCGAAAATTTTAAATTTATAAAAGATAATTTATTGATTGAATATATTATTATATTATTATTTTATATCATAAATGTATCCAATGATCAGGTATTAATAAATATTTTTCATTTAGATATAGAAACAGGACAATTAAAATTTTATATTTATATATTTTAATTATATTATTTTTTAATGAAAAAAAGAGAATTTTAAAATTCTTTCTTTATTGAAAATATTTTTTTAAAAATATTGCACATCCAAGAATATTTTAATGATTTTAAAAATTATTAAAAATAGTTTTAATATTTTAAATTTTTTTTTCCAATTTTAATTTTAATTTATTAATTTAAATGTTTCACGATTTTTTTAAAAATCCTCCTTAATAATTGTTATTCTTTATTTTATGAATGTTTTAAAGCTATTTATATTTTTTACATAATAATATTTTTCTGTTTTAAGGATTAAACTATAATTAATTAAATTAATCATTAAATGAAATTATTTTTCAGAAATTGTTTAAATATCATGTGGTATATATGAAAAATTATTTTTATTTTGTTTACTTTGAAGAGGAAAGTTAAGAATGTGATCATTGTACTGCATAGGCAAAATAAGTGTCAGGTTGAAATCGTTCGTTTGTTAAATCATAGCACATCTATTATATATCAAAAGAAATCATCACAAATTTCAACGAATTATCAGACATCAGTAACCTAAGAACATAAAAATCGAATAAATTTTATACATCACACAACCAAAAAAATTCAAAGATTTACATAGATGTAATTTTTAGTTATCAATCAAAAGTAAGGAAAAGGTTAAGTAATCAAAATTATAGAATTCATTGTGTTGCTTTGAAGACATTATACTTATTCAAAGCAAGAGTGGTTATTTGGTCAAGAAAAACAAAATAATTCAATTCAAGTTCAATTTCTTTGTTTGGTCACATCACAAGAATGATCGCTCTATAACCTTTATTTGTAACTGATAGGTCCTGCGATATAGATTATTTGTGAGTCGTGTGCATTAAATCTGTTGAGTAACTGTAGATATTTGATGAAAGCTTGGGAGAAAATTGACCAATAAGGTTTTCGCTTCGATCAAATAATTTTTATCGTATTCTCGAATAGTTATCGACAATTAAGGGAGTTATGAAAATGAATTTTCTAAATAACATTTGACTTATTTCTTTATTTTGACAAAAGCTTTTTGTTTCCCAATTCATATTGGGACTTCTATAATAATAAATTAAATTAATTTTAAAAAACCATGTTTTCTTTTTGTGAAACACCAAAATGGAAAACATCCAATATATGATCAGATCATAGAGATATCATTTTACGACTAAATCACAGAGTTTTTAATGAAAATATATCCAGAAGAATAGTAATGTTTTTCATTTTAAAAAACCGGTTGATCATGTTCCTATTCAATATTCAATTTACCTAATAAATGGATCAGAAATACAACAATTTGTCAGTTCAGTCGATTAATCCGACTCTAAACGGCAATTACAATATTAATTGGAAAGCAGACGTCCATTCTACAAAAAAGCAAAACTAATTGACCTAAGTGTGACAAACGTCGGCAAACCAATTGTTGTTTTTTGTGATTTGGAATTTGAAGAGAATTCTTTAATTAAAAACACTAAATGATTTTTGAAAATTAATCCCAGACTAAGTGGGATTATTAAGATTGAAAATTTCTACTATTGGTCTTAGAAACAATTTCTGTTTAGCGTAAGAGTCGTGCTGTTTAACTTCAAACAGTATCATTTAGGAATAGTGTTAATTCTTCGTTGAATTTTATCTTTCAATCTGAACAATTTATGACCTAGAGTACTAAGATCCCATAAGTATGTTTTGATATCAGAGTATTAATTGATTTTTTTTAAAAAACTGACTAGACAATTTTTTAAATACCTGAGCTTAAGTACCGGATAAGAATGTTTTTAACAAAGTAGATATAACATAATGAGATATAGTTATAACTAATACCAGGGTGTTCATTAATAAACTGATAAAACAACCTCCATTATTGCACTATTTTCTAAATAATTCTGGAAAAATTAGGATAGCTTTATCAGAAAAGAAATTATATACTTGCGATGACTTTTTATAATATAATTCTGTCTTTAGCATTTTTTGAGGAAATCGTTTAAATGTTAATTTGATAATATTTCTCTCTAATTTCTTTCAAAGAAACAACGGAATCTGTTTGTCTTTAATTCATAATATTTTCGAATTAATTTAGTTACAGCTTCATTTCGTAAATATATTAATAAATTATCCAATCTAATCATTAATACTATGATGAAGAGCTTTTAGAAAAGTCCCCAATATTGCTCTACACGGGATTACCATTAAGGGTGATCAAATGAGCTTCATAGGATTTAATATGAAAGTAATCATATTATATTTCGATTTTTCCGAAATAGGATTAATAACTGCTTATTATTAATAAAAATTTTGTAATAATATTATTATCATTATTTTTCTTTTAAAAAATAACATATTTTATTATTGATATATATTTTACATATTTCAGACCTTTTATCGTCACTTTGAACATGATCAACAATGTGTACCCCCGATGATAAATAAGTTAAATCGACATAGATCATTTGATCAGCAATACGGCTCCGTTCCAAGAGCAGCCAGTATATGCGATCCGACCCCAGCCATTGTAAGTAGCTCTCACTGGGTTCCAAAAGAATGCACCGGGGATAATGCATCGAATAGTTATACGGTATGTTGAGTGTAGCTAGAATTTAATGAGGTGTTTAAAACAATTCTGTATTCCTTTCTCCGCTACGCCATTCTTATGCATTTTTAGTACTTTAGCTAACAGTAATTTGTAGATGTGAATAAATGTTTGAATATTTCTTTAAAAGTTCGTTTATTTATGATGAGGAATATAAAATATTTTTGTTTTACTTATTACTAAAGTTCGCGTCTAGTAATTTTGTACGTAATTTTTTAAAAAAATTCAAAGAGTTTTGAAGACTCAAGGTTTTTTAAGTTTTATAACCGCAAACACTTCAATTAGCAAATTTTGAGTATTCTCATAATTCATATTTAATTAAAAATTAAAATTATCCTGTATTTATTGATTTTACATATTGCCTTTACAAAGAACTACCGAACATGGATCACGGCGGGATCGCCAAAATGTTGGTTGGTAGACGTTTCATTAGTGGCAGCTCTAATAACTCAATACTCATAACAGTAACAAAAAAAAATATGCTAAGAATGCGATTGGTCGATCACAATTACAAGTTTATTTTTATGCTTTTCAAATATCGCAATGAATTAAGATTTTTTTAAATTACTTCCAGTCGTCAAAATTGTTAGAGCTTGAAAGGCAAGAATTTTCTCGAATAATCATATCCTGAAGAAAACCTCAGATAAGATAACAGATCTTCACCTACTTATGTTACATCTGGCGTTACTTCCAAGAAGATTGGTTTAATTAATCCTCAATTATACAAATTTTCGCTGAATTTGTTTTATGTATAAAGTGAAATTTTATTGGTCAGTAAATTGACAAATTATAAACACAGTGAACCATCTTTATAGTTGGCAATTTATGATGTAAATGATTAGAAGCAAAAAATTTATGTAACTATTTAAACACGATTACATACAATTACACATAATTTTATTAAAGATAAATCATTTCTCGATAATTGAAATCCATCATTAAGTACAGATAAAATCATATATATCATTATTTTCCAATGGTTTTAGGTAGTAATTTTATGAAAAATTATGAAGTCAAATAAATGTGGAATATCATTTTGAACTTCATTTCAAACTTGTAAATGTATCATATAATTATCAAATATGAAGTATCTAAGGATTCGAAGCTCAAGGTCGAAACACTAGGATTTTACAAAATTTAAGTATTTTAAAGGATGAACCAGATAGTTTAAGGTTATCGGTATGTGAAGGTTGTCACTTAAACTCATTTAAGCATAAATTACTTAAAAGTTTATTTACATAAAAATTGTTTTTTAAGTGTTAATTGTTGGAAAATTTATGAGAACAAGAGATATTCACTCATATTCATATCACGTTAACTGTCAATAATCCTATCACCATATGATTTTCAATAAACACATTACTTCAGTTTTATTATTACAAAATAATTTAATACAGCACTTGCTATATAGTTATAAAAATCTTAAAGGACATTTTATTTTTTTTTCATATAATGGGAAAGGTGCTGTTTGGTATTGCACAGAGTATATCTTGGTGAATGCAAATTAAACTGAAATCAGTCCACATAAAAATACAAAACCCACAGAAGAAATGACTTATTAGAGGAAGACAAACCAAAAACACAAATATCTTCTATAATCTGTAATCAATGAAATGAGAACTTTTAGGATTAAAAGATATCCTTTTACTTTAATTTAATTGCAAAAGTTGTTTACATCCCTTTATTTTCATGAACCCGAATAATTCGGTTGTCTGATCTGACACAACATTGATATTAACATTGTTTTCGTAAACCCCTTCTGGATTTATTATTTATTATTTATTTTTATTAATTATGTTAATCAAGCTTGTATTCTATCACTATAATTATCCCAGTTTTTTTGTTTAATAAAATAATATTTTCGGAATATTATTTTTCGGTATTTTATTATATTTATACTATTATATTATTTATTTATTGCCACCGTCCTAGAATCAAACCATATCCTAGAAATACTGTAGAATTCTTGGACTAATTGATGATTACATATTTAAATTTCTGGCTTCTGTATATTTATTGTACAGAGTAACGTTTCCTTTATTAAAAATAATTGTCATTGATCGTACATTAACTTTATTGATAATTCAATTTTCACAAAATTGCGAAAAGTGAAATCTTAAATTAAAAATAATATTTGTTTTTTAATTGACTTTCTCAGTTTACAAAATAATAAAAAGATATACTCTAACATGTACAGAGTGATCAGTAAGCTTCCTACGCTTAGATATAGGAGTCAGGTATTAAATATTTGAGAATTCATCACAAATTAGCAGATTTAATCATTTTTTTACAATAATATTACTCAAATGAAGCGGATTTGAATAAAATCATCAGAGCAAATATTCTAATCGTGTCTCTTGTCATGTTTTTCATTTAATGTATTATAATTTAAATAAATATTAATTAAAAAATTGCAATTTCAGTATTACTAAAACTTAAAGTATCAAAAATCTTAAATATTTCAAATATTTACTCTAATTTCTTTTTAGTTTTTTTACTTTTAATAAATATTTAGCTAACAGATTTTCATTATCCTACTAATAATGATTTTAGACCATTTCTTCATCAATATCAAAATTTCTCATAATTACACTTAAATCTTTCCGCAACGCTACTCGATGAGTGATCAAAACCTTTATTGGATCCTGTTAATTACAAATATATCATTCATACAACTTTTAAAATATCACTAACCAAAAATGACTTAATCACTAACCAATGGAAATTAAGTAAAATTTTCATTAAGGAGAATTTAATGAAATCATTTTAAAATATTTAATAACATTTTAATTAATAAATATTTAATAATTAAAAGTTTAATAATTTTTAATTACTTTTTAATACTATTTAATTTTAAAGTAATTTGATTAACTTATACATTTAATTTTCAAGTTTTAATACTTTTAATATTTTTTTACTCTCAACTGTTATTAATATAACTTAAAATATTATTTAATTAAAACAAAGTTTTAATTAAAACAAATGTTAAAAGAAAATACAACCGAAAATATAGTATTACTTTAATTTTCTTTTTAAATAGCTTTTTATACAATAATTGACCGTCATTTGTAAAATTTTGCATTTCTAAAAGACAAAACCAAATTAACCAATTAAAACGATTACATAACACAATGTTGTGTAATGAGGATCATTATCGTTTCTGATTTTTTGATTGTCCTTCTTTATGCTTTATAATACTCGTCATTCTATTGTCTTTCACACAATTCAATTTCATTTTACATTGATGATAAAGTACATGTATGAATTATGTAATTCTTCGGACATTGATTTTCTAATAAGAAAAAATTTTAAATAACAATAAAAAAAATCAAAAAATTTTTCATAAATTGACGCTAATTTTATTCAATTTAAAAATTTTATTTAATTATATATACTTAATATTCTTTACCAAGAATATTAAATTTATTTTGTTTATATGTTAATTATTTTTAATAATAAAAATAATTAAATATTTTAAAATTTATTTATATCAGATTCAAAAATATAAAGTTTTTTCCAAACTGTTAATTTTTCTGATAAATAATTACATTCAATGATCTTGTCGGAAGGGTTAAATTCTTCATTATAAAAATCATTCTTTTCTCTATTCGATAAATACGACCAGATATCGACAATTTCTTTTCGCTTCCCAATCCTTTCCTTCATTGAATTTCCGTAAAAGTTTCCAAAGATCCCTATCCCCATATTTATTGCAAGGGCATACTAATGAATAATTCTTTTTAAAAAACTTCATAAAAACAATTGTAGCTATACCAGATAGTTTTCGTTGAATTGAAATTCATTGGGAAATTGGTTCACAATTTGAAAGACGCAGTCCAGCCATTGCAAAAAAATCGGGGAATATTCCCGAGTCTTTGAATCTGGCCACATGGCGCATCTGTTACCGAATTTATGTCCGAATTGTCGCCATTCTTGTTCAACCAAAATTTCGAACCCCTATTTAAATATTATTATTATTATGGACAACATCTTTTATGACATTACTTTCAGTGTTCTGTAAAACGGGTCGATTATCAATTTGGTCAAAGCTGTTAGTTGAGGGGTTCTATCCCAGCCATCGGTACAATGAATGAGGACAGACGTCCCTTCCATTATGGCTTTTGAAGCTCTTATCGAGTGTTTCAAGAGACAGGAAATAAGGTTCATCCATTCAGATGATTTGTTATCAAAGAAAGTCCTAAACATTATATTGAATATTATTTCCCATTTTAATTAAAACGTTACTCTTCTCTTTCAAGCTCTGTAGTAAATCCAGTAAAGCAATCCATAACGAAAAACAGATTGCAAATATGTAAAAATTCGTGTTCTGCCATATCGTAATTCTCATTATTCTCACTTCCTCCTCCTACTTTCGTATTTCTTTCTACGTCTGACGACGTCCGTGCATCCAGTATTAACAGAGGGGTCTTTTTGTTCTGAGAAAGCGAAGCTGTTTTTCTCAGGTAATCTTCTTCTATCAAAGATCGATTCTTGTTTGGCCCGATCAATGGTTGAGAGCACCTCAACATGACTGCCCCACTTTTACTGTACTGATAAACCGTTGAAATAAATCTCTCTATTCTCCGAAAACTGTTCATTTCGGAAATTTTTTCCTCGAAATCTTTCAGAACAATGTGATATTTTGGATATGTGCTACATAGTCTGAAAGTGCACATAAAATAATAAATTATAATTTAGTCAAAAAATTACTCAAAATTTTCATTAATTTTTGATAAAACCCACGTTTCTCTGTCAAATTGAAGCCTTTCAAACTCATTTGAAAGAAGGTCAAAGTATCCATCAATTTCTTTTGTTTCTAAAAGCACATTGTTTTATTTGTAACAGTGATGAAAATAAAATTACCAAAGTCATTATTTTCTAAAAAATAGCTGCACTCATTAAGGGGGGTATATGATGTAATTATGTTGATGATGCTGTCATATATCTCATTGCAGTGGTCAAACCCCATCAGATTTAATCTAGGGAAATATAAGAATCTTATACAGTAAACATTCAACATACTTTATGAAGCTCCCAACTTTCAAGTACACTTTTATAGTAAACTCTTCCATCTGGCCAATCCTCTCTACTAGCCCCAAAGGAATTGCGCACAGAAAATTAGTTTCAACGTTTAAATAAATAATTTGGAAATTTGTTAACCGAAGTTTAGACCACGTCGCCTCATGGTTTTCTAAGACCTTTTCACCAGGATAAAGATTTTCAAAATCTAACAATTCTATTTCATTTTGCTTCAGAGAAAGAACAATGTTTCTTGGTGCCTTTAATATCAAGTAATATAACAAATATAATAATAATAATAATAATAATAATTACCATATCTTGCGAAATTTTTTTTAATTTCTCGAATAATATTCGCATCAATTAAAACAAATTTTTAGAAAAATTTTATCAAAAATTATTTATTTTTAAAATAGTTTGACCAATGATTTACGTATTAAAATTAGAAATAATTATCTCAATTGATATATTTATACAACTATTTTTTTATTATAGTAACGGTAATAATAATATTTTTAAAATGTGTCCTGGTTATGGTTGTCTATTAATGTCCAAAAGTGATGAAGGTATTGAAAAAGGGAAAGAAATGATGCTTTAAAATCGTCGTCTTGGAAAGAGAGATTGCTGCTGAACTTCACTTTTTTGTTGAGTCAGTTTACAGAATTTTAGTAGACGAATTGAATGTGGAGTTTGATAACCTCGGTATCATGCTTTCAGGATTTCTGAAAGACCAGATTAACTTTATTTTTATTTTCCAGAAATATCTCCCTGTGACCTCTTTTTATTCCCTAAGCTCAAGTTAACCCTTCAAGAAAAACATGAGCTCATTATACGGAAATTTCTCAATTTTAATGAGCACTATAATATTGAATTAAATAAAATCACTGAAATTGAAATATTTTTCTGTAATTAAGTAAAAAATTTTTAAAAACCTGTTTATTATTAATATATTAATTTTAATTTAGTGAACAAATTTTTTCAATTTTCACGCCTTTTATACACACTTTATTAAAAAAACTTTTTTAAAGACAAATTTTTTTTTATAATACTATCTTGATACATGTTTCAACCTTCTCGAACAGACCTTCTTCAGTAAATTATTTTAATCTTCTCCATTATCTTCAAATGATTTAACTATCATGATTTTTATCAAATTTTATCTTCATTATTATTGGACAAAAGTAAAAAAACTTTTAATTCTAAAAACTTTTAAACTAATATATAACATTTTTTTAAAATTAAAAAAACTGTTTTTTAAAATTTTAATTAAAGAAAACATTGATCATTCATTGATTTCAGCATTTCGAACATTTTCGAACACACAAAATTTTATTTATACTATTACTATTATTACTATACTAATACTATCTTGAAACATGTTTCGATCGCTTTTTTTCAGATCTTCTTCGGTCAATTATATTCTTCTACGATGTCTATCTCCAAATTATATTTATTCAATATTATCTACATTATTATTGGAGAACAGTAAAAAAACCTTTTAAAATACCATTTTTTAAAATTTCTTTTTTAAAATTATTTTTTAAAAAAATAATTTTTTTTAAATATTAATTAAAGAAAACATCCATTGATTTCTGCTTTCTCCATTTTGTGAATTAATTTCTAGTTTCACTTTTAAATTACTAATGATTCGCATATTTTTCTTTCTTCATCGTTATCAAAGTTGGTCATTACTACACTAAACTCATTTTCATTGGTATATTTATTTTCTTGTCTTGCATTGCAGCTCACAGTATGATCCAACACTTTACTTGTTCTACTTTTTTCGTGTCTTTAGGTGACGTTGTGTCTTCCCTATGTATAGATGACCACATTCATAACACTGGAATTTGTACACGATATTAGCTTGCATTGGTTTTGGAGTAAATGTTTTGATTTTTTAAAAATTATTTTCGCAGTTAAAGATATTACTTTTAGACCTTCATTTATTATCTGTAATATTTTACTTTTAAAAATCTTGAATTCTTCTGAATATGGAATTTTAATGATTTTCTTATATTATTTTTCTATTTTCTATTTTTCATTGCATTCTTTATTATTCATAAATTTATTCGCGATATCTTCTATCGTCTTTTCAATTTTCCAATTTGAATACGCATTGTTTTTTAATCTTCTCTTTAGCTTTTTCAATCCTATATCAATCTGTTTATAAGCAGTTTGGTCCTTAACACCAGATTTATATTTATACTAATACAAAAGAAAATTATAACAATAAGAAACCCCAGTCACATTAAGGATCGTATTAATTAATATTAAATTAATCTCAAACAATAACAATAAACTCATTCAAAAGTGAGTGTTTGTTATATAACATTTACTAAAGGTTACCCAAATAAATATATATGCCAAATAGAGTGTTATATTGACTTTCGTTTCTTTAAACTTGATCCACTAATGCATTTGATTCGGATGTTAAAAGAACTATTCTCTTGAATTACTTCATTAAACTTTTTACTTAACTTTTGGATAGATGGAGGTTTTATATGAATGAAAAGACAACACAAGAGACATACGAAATGTTTCTTCAGAAATCAAATATTAATAACAGGTTGTGTTTTCATGAATATCTCGACAAAAAAATGATTCTTAAGCATTTGATTGACCCTGCATGTCATTGATCTTGTTGCCACTGGTCTATTTTATTATTAAAAATGGTGATGAATATCTACAAAAAAACTTTTCTGATTATCAGATTATAGATTATTGACCAAATAATTTATAAATATAATAATAATAATATAAATAATGATTAATTTACCTAGAAGTACATATTTTCAATAATTATAATAGATGAATTTCTTATTACCATCAAATATTACAAAAAATAATATTTAAAATATATAATTAAATAAAAATTTTGATAAGAAAATAATAAAATTGGCTTAATAATAATTATAATAATAATAGTAATAATAATAACATTTGTTATACTGGTTTCAAATATTTTTAAAATTTCAAAATATTAAAAATTACAGCTGTAAACATTGATTCTGAAAACTTCACTATCCCGATAGAAGAAGAATATACGTTGAATTATGCTGAACCAGTTCAATTATTTCAGGAGATAGTTTCAGAGCAGGAAAACGTTTATCAGGAAGGTCAATGCATAGACTATATTATCGTTATTGGTCGTCCAGGACAGGTAGTTAATCAAGTATTACTCGAAAACGAAAACTTGAACTAATGTAACCAATTTGAACCTATGGAACAATATTTAGATATGACTTAATGTGTTCCATCTTCCTTCATTTAATTAATTAATTTTCTATTATTAATTTTTATAATAGTCATACTTTTCACAAAAATATCCGTGATTGGGACAGATGTTCTACTTCTTGTCATTTACAGTCACATTTGTTCATTTTATGTATTAAATTGTAAAAGGTATGATCTTTCTCCAAATATATTCATTGACTCGTTTGATGTTGGAATAATTGTTTAAATTGGCAGGTGAAATCCTTTTCAATCAGGACTTTGAATGTCTAATGAGAAATATCCAGTTTTAGACTTCATTAGATTTCCCTTAATAATAATTTCCATAATAATGTCCACAACATAATCATTGAAACCAATAAAATCTCTAAAGAAATGAAATATAAAAATATAAAATAAAATGTAAAATATTAAACTTTCTGTTAGACATAACTTAAACGATTCATTTTAATACCTAACAATAATGATAAGCGGCTACGATATAATAATGATGATAATTATTATTACATCCGTGTTTTTATAATGATGATGTATATTTATTTATAGAAATATAATTAATTTATAATAAGGTAGGTTTCTTAATTTTATTATTTACACTATTATGTTTTAACTTTAACCTATGAAATAATATTTAAATATTTTTTTGAATATATTTATTTTCCCCTTTACTATACATGTATATATAGTTGTACCATAAATACTTTTGAAATTAAAAACTAAATAAATGTTTTAATTTTTATTTTTTAGAAAAGATATTTCAGATTGTAAATGTATATTAAGTGGGGTTTTGTTTTATTGCACTAGATAATATAGCGCGAATTACAAATGGATTTGTCATTGGAGGATAAAATTTTGATGATAAATTTTATTATTTACACAAAGAATCCGTTATGCAGTCACGACGTGCTGATGATTAGAAAAAAAATTTAAAGAACAAGGACAAAAGAATTCCTTACCTTTCCGTAAAATACTTGATTAACAAATTTTTAGAACAAGATCTTTGTTGCTAACAAATCCATCAGGCTTTCTCATTCTTCTCAAAGTATAAAAGGATTTGAACTGTTACAACCAAAAAATTAATGATAATCCCATTTCTTCGAATTGTATAATAAAAATATATAAATGGCTGTATTTTTCTTTTCCAGAATTGCTGAAATGTTAGTAATTCAAAACAAAAGTTATACGGAGGGTGATTATTAATTAAAAATAGTAATCATTTTTATGATAGATAGAATCAAGATTAATTATAATATTTTTGAAGGAGAATTTTATAATGATGGAAGAACACCATATAACAATTCCATTATCTTCAATTATTCTTTTTTTATCAAACAGAGACATTTCAATCTTATTTTGAATATAAATACATCATGCTTCTCAGATTTTATACTAAATTTATCTTTCTTATCACAGTGAGTGTCAAAAGTCTGTTCACCCCCTATAAAAAATACAACTTTTAATTGAAACGAGAATTTTAAACAACGAAATTTATTAAATACACAAGTCTTAATATTTATTTGATTTTTTGAACCAATTATAATCTTTTGGGCATGGAGAACACAATTTTCTGACATAGATTACGAGAAAATTGTATAATTTGCTTTGGATATCATTCCATACTTCTTGAGCAGGATTGTGTTTCGTTGGTCTTAGTTTCCGTTTAAATATATCCCAAATATTTTCTATGGGATTTAGATTACCAGAATTACCTGGCCAAGGTAAAACATCAATATTTTTATTTTGTAAGAAAGCCTGAGTACAGTTAGCCTTATGAAATTAAACGAAATCATGTTGAAAAACGAATGCTGTTTTTGGAAAGACTGAGCATTTCATAACTGTCAATATCATGAAGTATCTCTTTTTGATATTTATCGGCATTCATATTTCCATTCATTCTTTTCTCCATTACTGTTGAAGCAACCCCAGACAAGTATGGATGAATCATGTCCCATAACTGGTTGATTAAAAGCAGGGTTGCACTTTTCCAATGCGGTTCTTCTAATCCATAATGCGTATAACTGAAAGAAATATTCGTCGTTGAATACCACATTCCCCCATTTATCTGCATCCCAAGAACTGTTGGCCATGACCCAGGAAAGTCTTCTAAATAAATATAACTATATTTTTTATATTTTATAGCATTAAATTCTATAAACGTTTGATTATGTTTCCCGTCTTTCACAAGAAATAATACATCAGGTTTTATATAATATTTTTATTTAAGCTAAAAATATAATTCAGAAAACACTAATTTTTCGTGTTTTATAAATGAAATTTAATTATTTTTATATCCATCTGCTCCATAATTTGCAATGAAAAAACAGTTATCTTGTATTTAAAAAAAACTTTAAAATATAATCAGTTAGAACCTTATTTTTACAATATATATTATCGTTTGTGAAAAACTGAGATGACAAATATTCTGACTTTTAATATTTAATTTAAATACAGAACTACTTTTCATTACTCTTACTCTTAGACAGAAATTTAATCACGAAAGATTTTTAGTCTGCAAATATTCCAAAATATTTGATAAATTTTCAAAAATAACTTTAAAAAAAAGTTTAAATTGTTTATTGGAAGTTTACTCTTCTACTTTAG
The DNA here is from genome assembly GCA_037834085.1 of Bipalium vagum. NCBI lineage: Eukaryota > Metazoa > Platyhelminthes > Tricladida > Geoplanidae > Bipalium > Bipalium vagum. The sequence continues at coordinate 10,504 of JBBMKC010196387.1, read as the reverse complement.
ATTCATTGTCAGGCGACTCCTCATCAATATCAATATCTACAACTTCATTAAATATCTCTTTTCCATCAATATTATAATTACATACAGGTATATTTGATTCGATCTTTTCAATCGGATGTAGATCAAAGTTAATATCATCATCTTTGAAATTAATGACTAATTCCGTGAATAGAACATATTTTCGAAAAAAATTAAGAATAATAGACGAAGATCAAAAAGAATACCAAACACTGGAAATCATCTCGAAACATTTTTTTAAGTTAAAAACATATTTCTCGCCACAATCATATACCTGACAAAAATCCACATGCAAATTAGACCCATATCTTCTTTTGAGGCTAGATATTATTCCGTAGTCAAGAGGTTAGCAAATGTTTGTTGTATTGGGTTTTTAAAAAAAACTTTTTATATATTTTAATCCTTCAGTAATTATATGACTAGATGCTTTGTCAAGAATTAGCAAAATCTTTTTGTTTATAGACCCATCACACTCTAAAATCTATTTATTAAATATAACCAAGGTTATCCAGGCATGGAAATTTGATCTACAGTAATTTAGCGGTTGGGTGTATAAGACTGGTTTTAATTTTGTTTTATTTTTGTACGTAGATCATATAGATGTCTTATTAAATCCCCTTAAAACTCTTGGTCTAACTGATTTGCCTATAAATACAAGACATTTTAAATCATTTCAAGACTTGTTGCAGCATAATAACAAGACTGTCTTTATATTCTTCAAATCATTTAACTGAAAGGGTTGAATAAGAATAAATTTTCAAAAATAATGCAGTTTCATCTGAATTATAAATGTCATCATTAGAATAGGATTTTGAATTTTCACAGATTTCAATTTATGTTAAACTCAGATGCTCCAAATCCGCATCACCTGAATTTCTTGAAAGATTTAATATTAAACCTTTTTTAAAACGATCAAGCCAACCATTGCTCGCAACAAAATTCTCGACCTTTTTAATTTCTTCATATTTTATTTCTGGTTGAGGAAAAACTAAATTTGCTAAATATAATTCTATTTGCCTGCATGCAAAATATTTCAAAATTTGTTCTGTCACACAAACACCATTTGATACTAATCCCGATAGATAAATAAATGTGACATCATCAATAAATGGATTTCCAGCTTTTCTCAATCTGTATTTTCAGTGTACCTTATCAGTTAAATTTTTTTTACTTTAAAATTTCGTAAATTGTCGATCGTTCAATTCTAAACATTATCTGTAACGATTTTATTGAGTTGCCATTTCCATGCTTTGAAATGACTTCTTCCTTTTCCTGAACTGTCAAATCTGTTCTCTTTCTTTTCATCTTCCTTTAAAATCAGAAAACAATATAAAAAATTTTTACTTTTTAAATTAAGTTAAATATTGAATATTAATTAAACAATAATTTGATTTTTGTAAATATAAGGTGTTCCATAAGTAACACCGAATTTAAAAGGTTAATAAATAAGTCAAAAATTCATAAAAACAAACATATTTTTATATAAGCATAATCAGGAACATCTCCCATTTATGTATAAAAAGCAATATCTGACATATGACCACCCTTAAAATTACAGACGGTTATACGCTTCTCAAGCATGAATATGCAGATTTTCATTTAAAATTCGATGTAACATAGTTGCCAAAATATGCAGTTCTTGGCAACGCCGGCGAATCGAATATACAGGATTCGCATTCACATTATTTTACACAGCAACGACGTCTTGCTTTGTCCGACTGGAACGTTTCCTCCCTGGCTTCATGACATTTGCAACTGATTCAGTTTCCTGAAATTTTTACACTAGTCTTTGAACTGTAGACTCGTTGGGTGCATTAACTCTGCCCAGGATTGATCGAGGTTTTCAAAATAATTTTATTTATATGTTTATTGTAATATTCAAAATCACTGTATATCACAAATGATATTTTATTTTTAAAATAATAATTGTAAAATAATCTTCTTTTGGAAACCTATCTTTAATCTCCTCTTGTCCTTGACATAATATCATATGTTTATTAAGCAGATTTTCTGACCTATATGGATTTAAATAATTAAGACAAATATGATTAATATCATTTTGAATTAGAAAATATATTAATATTTTTACATAAAACATTATTATTATAAAGTAGCAAACTAAATTTATTTCTTCTATAGATGGCGAAGCTATGAAGCAGTCCATATTTTTTTATTTTCATTTGGATTCTTTTCTGATAATTTAAATACATATACACTATTATGAATTAATTATTAAATTATTTTATATCTTCTATTTTCGTGGGACATTTTATATAATTTATATTTAATTCATTCATATGTGATCATAACGTTTTACTCTATCACGATGAGCTTCTGCAGGATGTAGATAAAATTAACAGAATACAAAAAAATTTTAAATCTTTTATTTCTTAGGTTCACAGCATATCGTGATGAAATAAATGGTAATTTAAGATAGGAAGAACAAACTAAACTTTGTTATTGTAATAAATCTAATCTAATTGATTTTATATTATGAAAATTCCATCCTGATACTATTTGTTCTTTTTCTTCTATATACTCAGTTAATATCTCTAAATTTGATAAGAGTATTTCTTCTTATATATTTTTTTGTTTTACAATAATATGAAGATGTTAATTCTTATTTTTCTCCAAAAACATCTTTCACATTAACATTATAATAATATATATAGAATTATATATTTATATTCGTACCAATAAATTAACATCCGTTAATTTATGCAGCTCTCAGTTATTGAATAGCGAAATGAATCCCAGATAGTTTCCAACCGCTTATTACGATCACACAATTGATACATGTTTCAATCTTTTCATTCAGATTTTCTTCAATCAGTTTTAATAATCTTCTCCATTATCTTCAAATGATTTCACTATCATGATTTTTATCAAATTATCTTTATTTATAATTGGACAAAAATAAAAAATCTTTTAATTCTAAAAACTTTAAAAATTAATTTTTAACCCTTTTTTTAAATTAAAAGAATTGTTTTTTTCAAATTTTTAGAGTGTTTTAGTTCAGGTAAATATGACAAAATTGTAACAACTCTTTTAGATTATTCATTCGTTGTCCTTCCTCAAATGAAACTCTGATTGTAATCATCTGCAATGAAGAATATTTCGTACTTCTTATGAAATTATCACTTCTTACTTGTTTTCAGAGCTTTTAAGAAATTATTTTTCTCCTTTTTTTACGCTATTTATTAAGTTTTTATTTTGTACTTTAAAATGAAAGAATGATAACATGAATTATAAATCAACTTTTTACTTAACTTTTGGATCGAAAGAGGTTTGATAAGAATGGAAAGACAACACAATAGACATATGAAATATTTCTTCAGAAATAAGTTCTTCAAATATAAAAAACAGTCAATGTTTCCATGCATATCTCGTCAAATGATTGACCCTGAATGTCATTGATCTTGATCTTAATTATGATCTATTTTATTATTAAAGTTGGTGATGAAAATCTACAAAAAATATTTTCTGATTATCAGATTATAGATTATGGAACAAACATTTTATAAATATTATATAATAATAATAATAATAATAATAATAATAATAATAATATAAATAATGATTAATTTACCTAGAAGTACAGTTTTTCAATAATTATAATAGATGAATTTCTTATTACCATCAAATATTACAAAAAATAATATTTAAAATATATAATTAA